>BQNB010025508.1:0-59563 GCA_026074375.1 Tanacetum coccineum | reverse complement strand
TCTTATCCCTGTCATATTCAAACACCTATCATCAATCGTTTCTCGAATTTCCAATTCAGCCTCGTTGGGACATAACGACTCGGGGACACTCTATACTGCTTCCGGTTTCTTGATTTTGTGGGTCCTGATCCTTGTTATATATTTATAGATGTCTATGTTTATTTATATATAATAAGGTGTAAGTTCGCGCGAGAACAATTTTTGGCGCCGCTGCCTGGGAGGCTGTGATACCGTTTATCGTTGCGTTTGATCAATTGTGTTTGAAACTGTGAATATTTTCTTTTATTAAAAATATAAAAAAAAAAGAGTACAAAAATATTTTTCATTTTTTTTTTAATATAATTATCAGATAAAAACCAAAAAAACCAAAAACATAAAAACATTGTCCATAAAAAAAAGAAAATAAAATTCACAAATTGGTAAAAATACCAAAATATAATATTCTCAACTGAGGTATTATCATAATAAGTTCCGGTGAACTTGTTGGTTCCCAACTCGAACAAAAGATTTAAAAACTTGCCTTTTGTGTCTCTTACGACGTACGGCTCACCTTGAAAATTTAAACAAACTATAAAGTGGGTATAAGGAGGGTTGTTCCTAGGAACTACGACCCGAAAGGAGAAATAAGCTTCGCGCTATTCCTACTCCTCCGCTCACCTGTGAGTTTATCTTTTTGAGAGCTACCGTGAAGTAAGTAGATTATTTGGTTTAAGTTGTCTTGTCTCATTGTCCGTTAAAATCAATTGTGAATAAATCTTTGAAAAACCAAAAAAAAAAAAATAGTGTAAATTTTCTTTTTGTATTTCTATTTTGTGCATGCGCACTCGGTCTCAAGCCCGTATTTCAGTTCCAGAACCTCCTGTCCGTCAGCCTTCTGTTGAATCATCTAATCTTGAGAAACCTGATAATCCTCCCATAGTTACGATGGCTGATAATCGTACTATGGCGCAATTGCTCGAAGCACCCACCGAGGGTTACGAGGATGCGATAGTTATTCCGGAAATCACCGCGAATAACTTTGAGATCAAGCATGGTCTTCTGAATCTTGTCCAAAACAAGCAATTTTTTGGAAATGATAAAGAAGACCCACATGCCCACATCCGATATTTCAACAAGATCACTTCTACGATGAAGTTCCCGAACGTCCCGAGTACGTCGGTTAAGCTTATGCTTTTCCCATTTTCCCTCGAGGGTGTGCATCCCGATATGGCATGAAAAAGAACCTCCACGGTCGATTGAAACATGGAGATCTGTTCGAAATTTAATAACAAATACTTCCCTCCCATTTAAAACGACAAATCTCAGAAAAAGAAATCCCGAGATTTTCAGCAAAAATTTGATGAGACCGTTTTATGAGGCTTGGGAATCGTTTCATGTCTTTTAAGGTGAACCCCTCATCATGGGTTTTCAGAATGCATCAACTCGATACATTCTCCAATTCCCTCAACTTCAATTGATCAAGATCATTGAACTCTGCTGCCGGTGCAACTTCTTAGACAAAATGCCTCGTATTGTTTTAAAATCATCGAGAGCATACTAAGGTGCGCAACCAAGAACAAAGCTTTTTAGCAATATGGAGTACAAGCTCCTCCCACCCACGCAGTCTCAACTGATGTTGCTGAACTCAACGACATGGTTCAGGGCAATTAATTCTTGACAGAAAGAGCCAAACCCCAGCTTCCGCCCCCGTAAAAGCGGTTGAACAAAGTTGTGTAACTTGTGGGGGATGTCATTCTTATCAAACCTGTCCAGCCACTAACAGCAACATTTACCATGACAATATCCAAGAGAATGTGTCCAGGCCGCTGCTGCCAATTTCAACCAAGCTAATTCTGTTATCGGACTTCTGATGGTCTCGAAATAAATTCGACCTCCTGTATTTTCCTCCCAATTCAGAATCCTCATGCAAATAGTCAAAACAATTTCAATCGAGGAAATAACTTCAATCAAAACAGAGGAAACAATTTCAACCAAGGTCAGATTTATCGACCTCCGGTCAATCAACCAGTAGCTCATCAAGGACCTGCTCCTCAGACACACGGTGTGTCAAAAACTAATTTTGAAAGATATGTCACAGCCAATGAATGCAATTGTGATAAACATGCAAAACCAAGGTCAAAACCTGCAATCCACAAATTTCAAATTTACTGACATCTTTCAAAATTGTGTTACTAGCTAATACAGCTTTACTTATCCGGTTCTGGAACTCTTCCTGGTAACACTGTTACCAACCCAAAGGAAGATTTAAAAGGTATCACTACCCGAAGTGGTGTTACCATCCAAGGACCGAAAGCAGTTAATCATGACGCCGAGGTGACAAATGGAGCACTATCCTCCTCTAATAACGGAATCACCGAAACGTCAACACTCCTGTTGTTCAAATTCAGTCCTCGTAATCCAAACCTGAGCCAGTGTGCTCCTGTTGTTACTCCCAGTTCCATAAAGCAATCAATTTCCATTTCCTATCAGAATGAAAGATGAAAGGCCAAGGAAAAAGCTAACGACCCAAAATTCGAGAAATTCTACGAAATCTTTAGAGATTTGAGTTCGAGATAGCTTTTACCGATGCCGTGATGCTCATGCCTAAATTGCTTGACTTTAAAACCTTAATTGGAAAACAAAGAAAAATTGAGCGAATTGCAAGAACTCCTTTGAATGAGAACTGTTCAGCGGTTCATCCTTTAACAAAGTTACAAAGAAACTTGGAGACCCTGGCCGATTTCTGATTCCATGTGAATTTACGGGGATTACTACATGCAACGCATTGGCCGATCTTGGTGCGAGCATTAATCTCATGCCTTATTCTGTATGGAACAATCTATCTCTTCCTGAATTGACCCCGACCTGCATGACACTAGAACTAGCTGACCGTTCGATCACTAAACGATCGGGGAGCGAGGCTGCTGTAAGGGCGTGGTCAGAAGGGGCGAGCGCGCGAGTAAATGTGGGAAAATTCCAATTTCCAGCTGACTTCGTAGTTGTTGATTTTGAACCAGACCCCCGAGTACCTTTAATTCTCGGGCGATGTTTCTTAAAAACCAGTCATGCTTTGATAGATGTTTATGAAGGTGAGATTACCCTTCGTGTTGGCAAGGAAGCCATCACATTCAATCTGGACCAAACTTCAAGATACACAGCTGATTACAACCATATGACGGTAAACAAAATCGACGTCATCGATATGGCTTGTGATGAGTATTCTCAAGAGGTCCTAGGATTTTCAAACGTGATCGCGAGTGGCAATCCCACTCCATATTTTGAGCCTATTGTTTCTACTGCTTCTCTAAATCTCACTCCTTTCGGGGACAGTGATTTTCTTTTAATGGAAGAAGCAGATTCGTTTCTTGCTCTAGAAGATGATCCAACTTCATCTGAAGTTGATCCAACTTATCAGGATCCTGAGGGGGACATCCTGATTCTAGAAGCAATTTTGAACAGTGAACCACCACCCCCCCTCCCAAATCATGAACAATATATGCCTGGAGGTAGGAAAGAACTCAAACTCTGTGAAGCTAAAACCGTTGAACCTTCCATTAATGAACCTCCCGAGGTTGAACTCAAGGAACTGCCACCCCATCTTGAGTACGCATTTTTAGAAGGTGACGATAAGTTGCCTGTCATAATTGCTAAAGACTTAAAAGATGAGGAAAAGGCAGCTCTTCTGAAGGTTCTTAAGTCCCACAAGCGAGCCATCGCTTGGAAACTCTCCGATATAAAGGGTGTTAGCCCAGAATTTTGTACTCACAAAATTCTAATGGAAGAGGACTACGAACCATCTGTGCAAAGTCAGAGAAGGGTAAACCCAAAAATCCACGATGTTATCAAAAAGGAGGTTGAAAAACTCCTTGACGCTGGATTGATTTATGATAGTAGTTTTACGTACCTATAAAATATATAATAATAATACTACTTAGGTAAATTCCAACTATTCACCTTTAACCAAGGTAAAAAGTTAAGACTTACAAAAATAATATAATATATATAATATACGTATGTTTGACCGGGTAAGTATGATCACCCGGGTCGTTTCCCCAATGAATAGTGAGATTGAAACCACGTTTTAGTTCGGATCCTGATTTGAATGGAACAAAGATATTTTGGATAAGCTATTGAAATGTAAACTAAAATTTTACTAGGTAAAGAAAAATTTCTGAAAACTATTAAAAATAAAAGCCCTAATTTTTATCTTTTTATAAAAGTTTAATTGAACTAATTAAAACTTAACCCTAATCATTAATTAAAACTTAATAAACTAATTTAAAACTTAATATGATGGCAATCTTCCACGATATGATTGAAAAATGATGGAAGTATTTATGGACTTTTCGGTCTTTGGGGACTCTTTATCCACGTGCCTAGCCATTTGGACAAAAGATGCTGAAGCGGTGTGAAGACAAAAATTTGTCTTTAAACTGGGAAAGAGCCACTTTGATGGTAAGGAAGGCAATAGTTCTCGGGACATAAAATTGATATGTCTGGACTTGAGGTTGATAGAGATAAAGTAGAAGTAATAGCTAACATACCTCATCCGACCCCCTTCTGTCAACGGTGTCCGTGTTTCCTTGGGCACGCCGGGTTTTTTACCGTCGATTCTTTCAGGGGGACTTTTCCAAAATTGCCCGTCCTATGACTCTTTTGCTTGAAAAAGGGATCCCTTTTTCTTTTCTGGAAGAGTGTATACGATTCCTTTAATACACTAAAAGAAAACTGATCTGGGCTCCGATCTTAATTCTCCCGACTGGGACTTACCCTTTGAACTGATGGTGCGATGCTTGCGAATTCACTATTGGGGCAAGTCCTCGGGCAAAGAAATAACAAGCATTGTCAACTCTAGACTCTTTGTCTAGCAGATATGTAAGAGGCTCAAACTCACTACACTACTACAGAAAAAGAATTACTTGCTGTAGTGTATGCCTTTGAGAAGTTTCGTTCATATCTTGTCATGTCCAAAAGCATAGTGTATACTGACCATTCTGCCATCAAGTATCTCTTTGCCAAGAAGGATGCTAAGGCAAGACTCATGCGGTGGATCTTATTGCTCCAAGAATTTGACATTGAAATTCGAGACAAAAAAGGAGCTGAGAATCTCGCCGCCGATCATCTGTCCAGGACTCGAAATTACACGCATTCAAGTCAACTCGAGAACAAAGAAATCAATGAAGAATTCCTCTCGAAAAAATCTTGGTTCTATTGCTCTTCAAGATCAATGTACCCCATCGTTTGCTGATTTTGCAGATTACCATGCGGGGAAATTTGTATCAAGGGAAGACATTCCCAACAAAAAGATAATTCTTTCAAAGTGATGTCAAGCATTATTTCTGGGATGATCCTTTACCTGTTAAGATCTGTGCTGATAAGGTGATAAGACGTTGTGTTTTGGGAAGAAGCTTTAGACATTCTCAAAAGCTTGCACAGTGGACCTAATGGGGGATCTATGGTGCCAATTACACAGCAGAAAAAAATCTTCGATTAAGGATTCTATTGGCCACCATCTACATGGTTGCCATGACTTTGCACCCGTTGTGTACTTTGTCAACGTCAAGAAAATTTCACGCAACGTGATGAGATGCCACAAAACTCCATAAAAGTTTGGAATACTCTGACTTCTGGGGCATTGTTTGATATGGGGCAGTTCCGTCTTAAAGAGGGAACTTGAACTTTATCGTGGCTGTTGAATAACTTGTCAAATTGGGTTGAAGCAAGGAGCCCTCCCCCACTAATGATGCTCCCGAGTTGTCTGTTAAATTTTTGAAAACTCTCTTTCTGATTTGGTGACACCTCCGAGCTATCATAAGTGATCGCGGGACTCTCTTTTGCAATGGACCAATTTACAAAAGGTCATGATTAAGTATGGAGTCACTACCGTCTCTCCACCGCGTTATCACACCACTCAAACAAGTGGGTAAGTGAGGTGTCAAATCGTGGTTTAAAGCGCATCTTGATGAGAACCGTGGGAGAAAATAGTGCTCCTGGTCGGACAGTTAGATGATTGCTTTATGGGGGCCTTCCGCACTGCTTTACATAAACACCCTTGGGCTGCACTCATATAAGCTTGTGTACGGGAAGGCATGTCAATCATTACCGATCGGAGTTAGAGCATAAAGCCTACTAGGCTCTCAAGAAACAAATTTGATGTTCAAAATGCGGGTGATCCAGGATGTTCAACTGAATGAAATTAATAACTTCGTGATCAAGCCTACGATAAAACTCTTAATCTATAAAGAGAAGACCAAGAGGATACACGATGCTAAGATCAAAAAACCGTTGTTTTAAACTATGAGTGGTGATCGTGTTCTCCTTTTCAATTCATAGGACCTAAAGATTTTCTCTGGGCAAATTGAAATCCGTTGGTTCTGGACCTATTCTCAGTTGTCCAAGTTTTTCCTATTTGGCACCGTCGGAGCTATCTCAAAACTCCGGGCCACACTTAAAGTGAATGGTCATCGTATATAACACTACTTTGGAGGGACTTTCCAACCGAGGTTGTCCCGGATCTCCAAAGTTCCCCATAGGACCAATCATTCGGGGGAAGGGTCAAGAAGTCGGGACCCCTAAAAAGCCTTCGTGGGAGGCACCTCATGTTTATCCTAGCATTTGTAGTAGTAATAAATAAGTCTTGTGTTCTTTGTGATTCTAGTGTTGTTGTGATGAGATTTGCTTCTGCCATTCCTGTGCTTGTGTTTTATTTGTCCAAGTATTCCCGGATTAGGAGGCTTCGCGATTCTGTCATTTTAACTCAGCTTAACATCACTCAGCTTCATTTTGGGAATTACAGTATCAAATCTAATGACTTAACGTTTATCTTTTGGCACACTCATAAACGGGCCCTAGATTTAGTAGGATCCCCTTTGAAACATCGAGGACGATGTTTTAGTTCTAGTATGGGGGGGGGGAATCTTCGATTTGATTTTTGCCTGCAGTCGTTGTTATCACGTAATCCCGTTTTTACCACCAAATTTTGTGACACAAAAATACAAAATAATGTAAATAATTTAAAAATTTCAAAAATACAAATAAGTGTTTTGTCACAGTTTGACTTTCCTATGGGTAGAATAGAATAATTTTTACTCGATAGGGCTGTGTTGAGCCCTAGCAAGTCCTCAACTTACCACTTGTAGGCATATCTTTCACGAATTCGATTGCTTCGTAATTTTAATAGGTGAAGAACAAGTAGTGATAGAGGTTATATAACGTTCTGAGCAAAGATTCTCTTTTTTTTTTTTTCTTCCTTTAAAACTTATATGGAGTATATTAGTGGCTTTTTCTCCCATTAGCTTCTAATCAAACTAATCATACAGTGCTCTATTTAGTTTAAAACTAAGTCAATCAATGTTTTTAGGAAAAAAGCTTCAAATTTGTAACTTGATTCTTTAAAACGAAGATTTTTCTGGTTCTTAATAATTTCGATAGTTAAATGCAAAGAAGCATGAATGAAGTATGAATGCAAAAATGCATGAATATTGAAATTTGCCAATGAAAAGCATACATTTGATTATTTGGAACAAGTATAAGTATGTGTCGTGATATCCACTCCGCTAATACACGAGGTGGGGGTTCGAAATAATGACATCTTTTCTTCTAGGGATTTGGTGTGTTGTGTATCTCACCAGGAAGCGGGTCTAGGTGAGGGTTCAAACTAAAACATTATCCTTAGCCATATTAGGAAGAAGGTGTTGTTTGTGTTTTCCCATACGCTGCCAACGGGGTGGGCTTCTAAAACTAAGAACATCGGTCGTTGGTTGTGAATCCTTCTAGGGAGCGAAGGCCTGGGTAGGGTTAAAATAAGCAACGCATTCCTAGCTTTAAGAACTTTATGTGTATAATGATGAGATGTTGCAAAATAGTTTATACAGTTATAAATCTCGTTCTTTAAAATCAAGTTTCAAGGTCTAATTAAGTTTTGATTTGAGTCTTGATTCATCTTGAATTACGAATATGGAATATAATTAATCTATGGTTGAGGTTGAAATGAGTACATCCACATTTAAACCATACATTCATGTTGGGGAGTTAAAAGTTCACAAGTAATAAGTATGAGTGATTTGCTTGTAGGACTATATTGACTAATGATCTTGTTTTCAATTGCTTGTTTGAATTAGTGAAAAATCAGAGACATGAATTTATCGTCTGGACTTCCGTGGATTATTATATGGTCTGGTTCTCATTCTATGATTCCCAATGTTGATAAAATAAAGGAAGTCAAACAGGTAGTCGAAAAAAAAAAAGAAAAAAAAAAGAAAAAGAAAAATCCAAAAATATTAGGGATAATGTACAAATAAAAAATGGTGAAAACGAGACTTGTCGAAGCTTTTGATTCTTTAGTTTCCTTTGACGAACACTTTGCTACTTTTCAAAGTTATTAGTCGAGGGAGATTAAGATTCTTAGTTTTGGTTATTGCTTACTTATTGCATGCGTGAGACACGACAATACTAGTTTTGGGGGATTTTGTAGGTGCTTAAATAAACATACACTTTTACTTTTAAAAACAAGCTAAATTAACCAAAAAAGGACTTAAATTGCCAAAGATACGCTTGTTTTGCGTATTGTAGTGTGCAAGAACGGTTAACAAGTAAAAGGACGAAAAACAAAGCCAAAACGACAAAACCGGACTCGGAATGGAAAAGACTGTGAAAGACAAAGCCAAATCGAAGCCGGAAAGTCAATCAAGTCAAAAAGTCAACAGAAAAGTCAACTGGTCAAAGTCAAAGTCAACCCCGGGGCTCCAAAGTCAAAGAAATATTATGTTTAGGGCTGATATTGCCAAACCCTATACTTTTTTAATGAACAGAAGAAAAAGAGAAAAGAGAAGTAGAAGGGCCATTTTGCATTTTGCTCAAAGTAACAAGTAGGGGGCAAAACTGCCAACCCCTTACCTTGTATACCACTAAGGACTGTGGGTGTAATGTGTTATATAACTCTTGGGGACTTGTTTTGCCAAGTCCCCAAAAGTTATTACACCACAGGGACGGGTGTAATAAAACAAATAACCATGGAGGGCCATTTGTGCCAACTCCACAAACCTTCAATCTGTTATACCCATAACCTTTTTTCCCGCGTCTTTTTCCCTCCCAAAAACACTCACGGGTTGTTTAACCCACTTTTACCCCAAAGACCTTCATCCCCTCCATGGATAATCATCTCCCCCCTCCTCCACTACCTTTCCCAGCCACATATGTGCCAACTTGGCAATCCCACACCCCCCAAGACCTATTTCGATGGCCGAGATTGACTTTAAAGATTGAAGGGCCAAGATTGAAGGCTGTCGACACCTATCACAAAACAAACACTACTGTGTTGTGTGTATACAAACAAGCACAAAACAAAGAAGAAAGAGAGAAAAGAAGACCTAGTGTAAATTTTCGGCTATAAAAGCCTTGTAAGCCATTGTGGCAAACATTTTTTTTTTCAAAGTATATTCAAGTTTTATTAAGTTTTAATTCAGTTTTTATTGTAGTTTAAAGTGTTTTTATGTTAATGTCTTTTATGCAATTGTAATTTTCAGTTTTAATGAAAATTTAAGCCGTTTTTACTTCATAAGCTCTCAATGAGCCCTAATTTGAGCTGATTCTTGTCAATAAGCTTAATTAAGTTTAAAAACTTGTTATAAACTTTAATACTGTTTTAATTTGAAATTAGCTCATAAATGTCCATTTGAGTGCATTTTGGATGCTATTTGAAGTAATAAGCTCCCAAGAGCTTATTGAGCTTTTAAGCTCAGTTTTAGAGGCTAAGGGGCCATTAGGACAGGGTTTCTAGGCCACTCACTCAGAAAGAGTGGCCTTGGTTCTGAGACAACAAAAATCCAAGGTTTCATTTCCTAAATTTCATTCTAGCTTAATTTCTAGCTTAAGTCATTAGCTTATTTGGCTTTAATCTTTGCAAATACATTAGTTTAGGCTTGTTAATTAGCTGTTTTAAGTTTTCCTTGCATAATTTGGTGTTATATTAGCTTATCTCTCAAAACTGTCATAAGTAGTTAGTATAGATAGTAGATGAAATAGTTATTTTTCTTAATAAGCTAGGATTTTTAGTTTTAAAATAGTTTAAATAGGTCAAAATAAGTAGAAGTGGATAAAAAGTTTTCAAAGTTTTAGCTTAAAAATAGGTTTTAAACTCCCTTTTGTTTGACAGTTTTGAGATAAAGGGGTGTTTGGTACAAGACCAAAACGGGTCAAAAAGGGTTTTGGCATGGGTTATGGTTACTTGGTCAATTTAAGCATAAGTTTTTAAGCAATTTCAAGCTGTTTTTAGAAAGTTTTTAGTTGTAAAATAGTTTTCTAAGGTTTTGCAAATCTAAAGTTCAAAACTGTGAAGTTTTTTTAGTAATCCACAAGTGCTTATTTGATTAAGCACTTGTGGTTTGAGTTTTGCATTCAAAAAGTGTGTCTTTAGTGTCCAAATCGGGTGTCAAGATCCTTTGTTCTTTGACTTTTTAAGTCAAAAACAACCAAGCCTTTTTTATGCACTGTTTGTAAAAAAACAAAGCCTTTTTCATTCACAAAAATTAAGACAAGTAAAATTATTTGTCAAAAGCTCAAATAATGGGTGCACAAGCCCCTTGGCCTATTGCACTCAATCTGTTTGAGCTTATTTTGATTTTAGAGATTATTTGACAGCATAAAATAAGCTGTCAATTTAAGCCTGAGCTCTTGCTTAGTCCCATGGTGGCAAAGGGGGAAATTTTAAGCTCATCTTTCTCAGCCACTAAGAGCAATTAAGCCCAAGTTTTTGGCTTATTTTAAGAGCTTATAGGCTCTTCTATAAGCCTCTTCAGTTTCAGCTCTTAAAAGCCTCATTTGTGTGCTTATTTTCAAGTCCAAACATGCCCTTTGGCTGTTCTTGAACCCCTTAGGCTGAAGGATTGCTTATTTTTTGACTTTGGCTTATTCTCAGCTTTCCACTTAACCCCAACTGTTTCCCAAGAGTTTTTAGTTAGGTTAGAGAGTTTAGTTTGCTTATTTCACTTTCTCTAGCTTTTTTTGTACTAGCTTTAAGCAGTTTTAGCTTCTTTAAGCTCTATTTAAGCTTTTCTGTGTATAATAAGCTCCCCCACAGCTTATTAGGCACATAAGCCTTTAGACTTTTTTGTTTATTTTGAGTGTTTAGCCCATCTTAAGCTTATTTTAGTTCGTGCCTTTGCTTATGCGTCCTCAAGCCCAAAAGGAACTTAGCTCTTTTTGCCCTTAAGTCCAATATAAGCCAAACTGTCAAAGTTTGGCTTACTTTTTAGGCTTAATTAACAGCATTTTCAGCAAACAGTATAGGTTGACAAAGTTGTTAAGCCCAAGAGCTTAACAACTTTGCTCTCTTTGAGTTTTCAAAAAAAAATAAAAGGAGAAGTCATTGGTCCGGTGTGAGCAAGACTCGAACCCTGGACCAAGCGATACATCCCTTTTAAATCACACACACTTAACAACTGAGCCCTTGGGTCTTTTTGTTATAGACTCAAGGGCAAAACAAATTTATACACGTTTTTCCCTCATAAAGACCATAAGCGTAAAAATTTACTTTTGGGGCTTTCATGCATAAGTGTGTGGTGTCTTTTATTTTTGTAGGTACCTCTTATAAGTCTAGTATTTTGTGTAAATTTTTCAGAATTTTTCGTAGACGTTTTAATATTTTTTTAATCTTATTTAAGTTTAAAAGTTTATTAAATTCATAATAAATACAAAAATTATCAAAAAAATATTTTGCTTTTTTAGAAAATTTTCTTTTATCATCTAGTTTGTAGGAAAAATATAAAATTTTTCGTAGGGTCATTTTTATAACTTTTCATCTTTTAAAGAACGGGTACGGGATTTTGTTTTGACTCGTTTTTGGGTCAAACGAACTCCGTTTTCGGTCTAGTCTTTTTCATTCTTCGTTATTTGATCCCTAGAGTAGTTTAGAAGTGAAAAATTCTCCGTAGGGTTATTTTTAAAGATTTTAGGTTTTCCCCCTTTTGTACGGGATTCGGGCTCTCGTTTTCTAGTTTAATTTCATAATTTTTAGGTTTTTTTTAAACGTTTTAGTCCGTTATTATCTAATTTGACTTTTTCAACTTCCCAAACTCATTCCTTCCTTCAAACTCAAATCTTCGATCGTATCGATTTACCATTCCAGCCTCGTTGGGGATAAACGACCCGGGAAAGCTCTATACTACTTCTCGGTATCATTGATTGCTGGTTTTTACACTTATTTATATATTTTATATTTTATTATATATTATATATATTTACGGTGTGAATCCGGCACGATCAATTTTTGGCGCCGCTGCCGGGGAGGCTGTGCAACCGTTTATCGTTACGTTGATCAATTGTGTTTTAAACTGTGAATATTTTCTTTTATTATAAAAATATAAAAAAGTACAAAAATATTTTTCATTTCTTTTAGTATAATTATCAGTTAAAAACCAAAAAAAAAAAAACCAAAAATATAAAAACATTGTCCATAAAAAAAAAGAAAATAAAATTCACAAATTGGTAAAATACCAAAATATAATATTCTCAACTGAGGTATTATCATAATAAGTTCCGGTGAACTTGGTTGGCTTCCACAACTCGATCAAAGATTTAAAACTTGCCTTTTGTGTCTATTAGACGTACGGACTCACCTTGGACAAGTTGAACAAACTATAAAGTGGGTATAAGGAGGGTTTTACTAGGACTACGACCCGGAAAGGAGAAAATAAGCTTCGCGCTATTCCTACTCCTCCGTCACACTTTCTGGTTTTTCTTTTTGAGAGATACCGTGAAGTAAGCAGATTATTTGTTTAAAGTTGTCCTATTCATTGTCCGTTTAAAATCAATTGTGTAATCTAATCTTTGAAAAAACCAAAAAAAATTAGTGTAAATTTTCTTTATTGTACTTTTCTATTTTGTGCATGTGCAATAGTTCTCTAGCCCGTAGACGTCGACAACCACAAGTTCGACATAAAAAACTTTGTTGAATCATCTAATATTGAGGAAACCTGATTAATCCTCCCATAGTTACAATCGGCTGATTATCGTATACTGGCGCAATTGCTGAAGCAACCCACGAGGGTTACGCAGGATGCGATAGTTATTCCGGAAAATCAGCCCGCGAATAACATTTGAGACAAGCATGGTCTTCTGAATCTTGTCCAAAACAAGCAATTTTTTGGCAATGGTTAAAGAAGATCCCACATGCTCACATCCGTTAATTTCAACTAGTTCACTTCTACAATGAGATTCCGAAGTCACCATAATACGGTCGGTTAAGCTTATGGCTTTTCCCGTTTTCTCTCGAAGGGGCACCAGGGATTTGCGCTAGAAAAAGGAACCCCTCGGTGATTGAAACATGGGATGATCTTGTTTCGTAAATTTATTTACAAATTATTCCATCCTCTCTAAAAACGACAAATCTCAGAATGAAATTCCGAGATTTCAGCAAAAATTGTTGATGTGACGTTTTTTATGAGGCTTGGGGATCGTTTCAATGATCTTTTATGGGGATGCCCTCTATCTGGGTTTTCAGAATTGCATCACTCTACATTCGATAATGCCTTAACTCAAATGATCATAGATTCATTGAACTTTGCTGCTGGTGGTAACTTATTAGACAAAATGCCCTCGAGAATGTTTAAAAATTATCGATAGCAAGTCTAAGGTACGTCAATCAGATATAAAAGCTGTTGTAGCTAAAATGAGTACAAGCACTTCACCCAAGCAGTCTCATCTGATGTTGCGGAAACTAAAGACATGGTTCGAGGGCATTATTTTCGATAGAAAGAAACCCAAACAAAGATTCCGCCCCCGTAAAAGCGGTTGACAAAGTGTGTGACTTGTGGGGGAGGTCATTCTTATCAAAAACTGTCCAGCACTAACAGCAACATGTACAATGGACAATATCCAAGAGTATGTGGTACCAGGCCGCTCTGCGGCACACATTTCAAACCAAGCTAATTCTGGTTATCGAAATCCGATGTTCAAATCAAATTCGAACATCCTGGTTTTCCTCCAGTTCAAATCCTCATGCAAATAATCAAAACAATTTCAATCGGGAAATAACTTCAATCAAATCAGAGGAACCAATTTCAACCAAGGTCAGATTTATCGACCTCCGGTTCATCAACCGGTTGTTAATCAACCAGTAGCTCATCAAGGACCTGCTCCTCAGACACACGGTGTGTCAAAAACAGATTTTGAAAGATATGTCACAGCACGGGGGGGGCCACAATTGATGCACAAGTGTTGAGAAACATGCAAAACAAGGTCAAAACCTGCAATCCAAATGGCCTTCAAGTCTACACTCCAACACGAATCATCTTTGTAGTACCTTGTAGGAGAAATACTATAATAGGCATGAACTAAGTAAACCATACACTTCTGGTTAAGGAGAAGCTTCTGAATTAGCTTCCCCCTAATTCATACCATATATTCTTCATTATGAAGCTTTAATAGCTTCCCCCCAAATAAGCAATCATCTCTTGAGCAGTTTCAAAGCTTTCTTTCAAGCTTAAAATGATTAAGTGCACAACGAAATTAGTAGGATACCCACATCAAATGTTACCGCTTCTTTAATAATAAGCTTAGTGATTATCCGTTCGGGGGATCATCAAAATAGATTAGTAACTTATCTTCTCGCGCTTGAATAATTCTTCTCACATTTCTTCCCACTGGAAGCTCAAGTAATGCATACCAAAAGTATCAAGATATCTCTTCCCCCATGTAGTTGAAGAGATTCAACCAGTCTTATTGTATGAAGCCCAAAAACCCAAAGTACACACTTTATCCCATTCATGAAGTCAAAATTGTAGCATCAAAGTCAATTAAGTCTCGGACGTGTGAATTCCTTCCTTCAGGATAATGATGATATTTCTTGTAACACCCAATGTTAGCTAAGTCCCGGAATGTAGAAAATTAAACCCTCCAAGTAGTCAAAATGATAACACCAAAGTCAAATAAGTCCCGGACGAACTCATTTCTTCCTGCAGGATACTGACTATCTAGAGGAATCATCATACCATTGTGTACCTCTTTTATCATTAGAAACTGTTTCTTACATCTCTTCCCCCATGTAGTTGGAATAATACACCAAAAGCTGCAAGTTAAACACTAATTTTTGTTGCGGTCATGACATTTGTCTTCCTGGAATGACCTCAAATAAGAAGAAGGAATGAAGTTCGTTAAGTGTACTCGTTGTGCGTTCAGATGTATGTCTCCTTCCCCCTTACTGGTTTTGATACCTCAGAATCAACAAAACATTGTACGCACATATACTTGAAATCTTGTGAGAAGAATGAAATTAGCTCAAATGTATCCTGTGAGAATCAACTACTGATCAAATCTCTACTCATAAACTCTCTCTAACTATCTTTACTAACCCTTTTGTAGGCTATTTGAAGTGACCACTGATGGAGTAAACCCGATATTCCAAACTTGAAATTAAAGTAGAATTCCCCGTTCTTGTGACTTAAGCTTGCACTAATTTTGGAAGAATGGCGTAGAGAATTTGTGTTCCAAGCAAATCTCTAAGTACTCCAAACTTCCCCCAAAGTATGAGACATTCATCACCTCTTGTGATTATCCACATCATCTTCAGCGTGTGACACTGTGTACTACAACGTAACTTCTTTAAGTGATAGTTAACCAGGTCTTCAACCATCCACCCCGACTACTAGTAACTAGATAAACCAAGTCTTCAAATTAAATATTAAGCTCGAGCAAATTATCATTGAAAGTCATGCATCCAACCAACCCCGACTTCAAGATAAAATAAGAACATGCCTTTTCGAAATGCCACTTCAATGTCAAATAAGTGATACCCGATCAATTTCGTAGTCACTTAGAAAAATTTAATACTAAATCTAGCCATTAAAATTTTAAGCTCTATGATTCTTTATAAAATTTGATCCCGGTCTCGTTACAAAAAAATCATCACTTTGTCATTTTAAACCCCGATTATAACCATTAATCACTAATCACAAGAATGTAGCCTAATATTGCCATAGTATAAAAAATAAGCTTTAGCACAGTCGGCTAAATATTTCGGCCCATGTCATTCTGATATAGCGATTAGTGATTCTCAGCCCAATAAGCTATATTACCAAAATCATATTAAATTTCATTTGGCCCATACTGAATACAAGCTATTAATCCGTTGATATTCACCATGCCTGGCCTTTTGTATTAAAAAGATAGCATCCTTATGTTTAGTTAGTACTCGGCATATATAACTCATTTCCTTAATTATTAGGGAAGCCTAAATCATTTCATACCAACCATACGCCTCCCTTATTCTCCCTCCCCACAAACAGATCCAAATATCTTCTTTTTTCTCATGATACCAACCAAGACCTTTCATCAAACGTGACAACATAACCTTCAATCTCATATTGCAGACATGGATTCCATCTTGCTAATTCTTTTCATTCAAACTCAAATCAATTAACATACCTCACTGGTATTCCTTTTCAAACGTGATCACCAAACAAACACCCTTATCGTTTCTACTTTAATAAACCGTGTACCAAAGATGAAGAACGAAAACTTCAAGGCCCTTTGGAGGGTCTCAGGTAGGGTCGGCTTGGTTATTGATTTATGTTTTGTGTGTCATTCGAATTAAAGATGGAATATGAGCACTCTTGTTCATATTCTTTCTTTTGTTTTTCGTATATTAACGAGAGTTCATCTCTCACAGATCAATGATGGTGTTTATTGGATCTATGATGGGTTAAGTTCACACACACAAGATCTATAAAGATCTTTTTCATATGATGAACGAATCTGAGATCATGTTAATTCTTTTTACATTCGAGTCTTGTGTTGTTGTTGGAGATAGAGTTGTGGGATTGTTGTGACGATGGGAATTTAGGATAGTTTGTGGATTTGATTATGGATTTGTTAAATGTGACGATGGGTTTAGGTTTTAGATCGTTGGATTTGTTATTGTTGTGGGTTCTAGATGGTGGTACTGATGTGTTTGGTTGATGTTGTAGTAAGTTTATGTTATTTTTGTGGTTTAACAAAGAGTCTGTCTCCTTCTTTGTATTCTTTACTGTTGGTTTAGACCTGACCTGACTCGGTTGAGTCATTGACTGACCCGATTAACTTGGTAAATGTCGAGTTGACACGGTATTAACCAAACCGCCACCAAGAACCCAAACCGCCACGACTAACCAAACCGCCATGGCACCAAACCGCCACCACTAACCAAACTGCCATAATGGTGGTTTAACGAAACCGCCACCACCAATTAGCCACTGCCAAACTGCCATCACCATCAAACCGCTACTATCTAAAAATTTAGGCGGCGGTTTGTTTAGACAGATCATGATAAATAGCAAACTGCTGTCACCTGTATTCAAACCGCCATGGAAAACTGCCACGGTCAAACTGCCATAATTAAACCGCCATAGTCAAATCGCTAGCTATCAGTGTACTCATGATAAATAGACCACTGCCAAACAGCTGTCAGTGTACTCATTTTGTATTTTTGCTAAAAGTCACCAACAAACAGAAAGAGCATGCCAAACCTCTATCAAGAACACCTTATCAAATAAGGTTTAAAAATAAACACAAATAAGCAGTTTTGAACACCAGATCTGAATATTTAAGCTGTTATAACCAGAATCTTACAACAAAAAATGAAATCAATTTGTGGCTTGTTATAACTGAAAATAAGCACAAGATATAAGCAGAAATAAGCTCTAATACGCTGCTAAAAAGATGAACAACACAACACGAATGAACAAAAATGACAGATTTAAGACCAAACCGGACCATAAAAATGTAACCCAACCTAAGAGTGTAACCATGGACCGTGATACCACTTGTTAAATATAAAAAAATCGTTGATTCGATGGTCTTGGTGAATCAAACCATAAGAATACCATGTTTAGAGATAGAGAGTAGAGGGAGAAACAAATGTGTGTAAAATATATGAAAAGTGAAAATGTTACAAGTGTCTCGCCCCTCTATGGAAGCAATGGAGGGGTATTTATACCACCATCTATACATAAGTTTACTAACATGCCTATTCTAGTCCTAACGTATAGTGGTATGTTAAACTATGGTAATTCTGTAATGTCGTCACATAAAATAAAATCCTAACATTCACTTATTGCGTAATTGTTAACATTACAAGCTTGCAATTATCGGCCTCACATGTAGGTCATCACAACTTCAGTCTGAAGTTCCCAGATGTTAGGCGATCCTGACATGTGTAAGTAACATACATTAGAATCGTACTTCTTCTGGTAATTTTTTTAGCTAAATTAAGGCACAAAAGTTAGATATTCACTTATGAACATGAAACAGATATATGCAGAAGTATAACTTCATCCCACCGCTTGAAGCCTATAAATACCAGTTTGCCGATCCAAAGAAACGGAAGGTCAGTAACATATATTCTTTGGCATTGCTCCTTGTTAGGATCAAGAAAAGTCTCGGTCACTTCCAATATTTACTAGTCAAAGCCCGTAATTAGATATATTAAACATATTAAGGTAATATGGCCCAAGGCCCATGGTAAGACCATCAATAGGCCCCATAGCCGGCCAAACTAGTGTATAAATACCCTCTCCATAGCTTGGAGAGGGTGTTGGTTGGTTTTGTATTCTCACTTTGCTAATGAATTATATGTTTCTTACTTTCTCTCTCTAGAATACATCCATCCTTCCACTTTCTCTCACTAAGTTCCTTCCCATTTCATATCAAAGATTACTTGTATTCTTCAATTGGTATCAAGAGCCATGAAGTGGTGTGTTTAGTTTTTGTGTTTAAGCTTTCTTGTTGGTTCATTTTTGCAAAATCGTCCTTTATTTTTTCTTTTCTTTTGATTCCAAAGCTATTGTGTACACTAAAGGATTATTTACCTTGGTAAATCTGATCTAGTATCTTTATGATATAGGTGTACAAGCTTAGAATCAAGAAAAATATCATTTTTGTTACATTTTTGTGTTCAAAAATCTTATAAAGAGCAAAATCTTGATTTTAAATTTTTCGGCTTAAAAACCTTAAAGTTTCTATTTTTCTTGTTCCTATAGGGTTAGTAACACTAGTTGTACAAGTATTTTTGCAAAACAATCATCAAAAAGGTGTCTTTTTGTGTTTTTAAATTTTTGGGTTTCGAAGTAGTGGAAGTCGAACAACTGAAGTCGAACAACTGAGTCGAACAACTCAAGTCGAACAACTGAGTCGAACAACTCAAGTCGAACAACTCAAGTCGAACAACCTGAGTCGAACAACTAGAAGTCGAACAACTTGATTTAGTTGCAACCAAACAACCCAACTGTAGTGCAAACCGAACAACTCTACTCTAGTAGGAGTCAAACAACTCACCTGCAGTGCAAACAGAACAACTTATTTTTAGTTGAAACCGAACAACCCTGATTTAGTTGAAACCGAACAACTTCCTTTAAGGGAAACCGAACAACTCAATTTTTCAAAATTATACGGTTTATTTCGTTGACTTGTAAAATCCCGTGAAACATTCAATTGTTTTCTCAGTTTTGTCAAGAATTGTAAAATCCCGTGTAGTTTCATTAATTAAAACACTTAAAGACAACTTAATTAAACACAATTAATTTCTACCACCATCCGATCAACCAAGTAATCATTTAATATATACATTTCTCAATGACGACTCTTGCTGACAAAGCTATCCTTTTGGGTGCTGACAATCGTCCACCCATGTTGGAAAAGGATATGTACGATTCTTAGAAAAGCATAATGGAACTATATATGCTATATAGACAAAATGGACGAATGATCCTTGAATCCGTTGAAAGTAGTCCACTCATTTGGCCTTCAATTGTGGAAAATAGAGTTACAAGGCCAAAGAAATATTCTGAGTTATCTGCTACAGAAGCACTTCAAGCTGATTGTGATATCAAGGCAACTAATATCATTCTCCAAGGACTACCACCTGAAGTTTATGCATTGGTTAGCAATCATAAAGTCACCAAGGAACTTTGGGAAGGAATTCAACTTCTCATGTAAGGAACTTCATTGACGAAACAGGAAAGGGAGTGTAAGCTTTATGATGAATTCGATAAGTTTTCTTATAAGAAGGGGGAATCACTTCGTGAATTCTACTTGAGATTTTCACTGCTACTCAATGACATAAACATTTACAACATGAAACTGGAACAATTTCAAGTGAACACAAAGTTTTTGAATACCCTTCCTCCTGAATGGAGCAAATTTGTGACATATGTCAAACTGGTTCGAGATTTGCACACAACTAACATCGATCAGCTTCATGCTTATTTAGGACAACATAAATTTCATGCAAATGAGGTTCGTTTAATGCATGAACGCAATTCATATCCGCTTGCTTTGGTTGCAACTCATCAGATGACCTAGTCTCCTTATCAAACTCATCAAAATTCACACCAAAATACTCAATTTCAACCACAAGTTTCATCATATCAGTCTCCATAGTATGGTTCACCTTATCAGTCTCAACAATACTCAACTCATCAATCATCAACACCTCTTTTAATCACTTATCCATCCAATGATTATCAATCATCAATTCACCACAACATCTATTCTTGGTATGTGCTTAAATACACATACCTTTTACCTTTAAAAACAAGCTAAAATAACCAAAAACGGACTTAAAATGCCAAAGATACGCTTGTTTTGCTAATTGTATTGTGCAGGAACGGATAACCAAGAAAAGGACGAAAAACAAAGCCAAAACGACAAAACCGGACTCGGAATGGAAAAGACTGTGAAAGACAAAGCCAAATCGAAGCCGGAAAGTCAATCAAGTCAAAAAGTCAACAGAAAAGTCAACTGGTCAAAGTCAAAGTCAACCCCGGGGCCAAAGTCAAAGAAATATAAGTTTAGGGGCTGAAATTGCCAAACCCTAAACTTATTTATAAAGAAGAAAAGAGGAAAAGAGAAGAGAAGGGCCATTTTGCAATTTGCTCAAAGTAACAAGTAGGGGGGCAAAACTGCCAACCCCCCTAACTTGTATACCACAAGGACTGTGGGTGTAAAGAGTTATATAACTCTTGGGGACTTGTTTTGCCAAGTCCCCAAAAGTTATATAACCACAGGGACCATGTGTGCAAATGAACAATAAACCATGAGGGGCCATTTTTGCCAAAGAGTGAAACTTTCACTCTGTTACAGCCTCCAACGTTTTTTCCCGCTTCTTTTTCCCTCCCAAACGACTCACGGGTCTATAAACCCGTTTTTACCCCAAAGACCTTCATCCCCTCCATGGATAATCATCTCCCCCCTCCTCCACTACCTTTCCCAGCTACATATGTGCCAAGGTGGCAATCCCACACCCCCCAAGACCTATTTCGATGGCCGAGATTGACTTTAAAGATTGAAGGGCCAAGATTGAAGGCTGTGACACTCTCACAAAACAAACACACCTGTGTTTGTGTGTCTACAAACAAGCACAACAAGAAGAAAGAGAGAAAAGAAGACCTAGTGTAGATTTTCGGCTATAAAAGCCTTGTAAGCCATTGTGGCAAACATTCCAAGTTATATTCAAGTTTTATTAAGTTTTAATTCAGTTTTTATTGTAGTTAAAAGTGTTTTTATGTTAATGTCTTTTATGCAATTGTAATTTTCAGTTTTAATGAAAATTTAAGCCGTTTTTACTTCATAAGCTCTCAATAAGCTAATTTGAGCTTATTCTTGCTAATAAGCTCTAATTTAGCTTAAAACTTGTTATAAGCCCTTTCATACTGTTTTAAATGGAATTTAGTTCATAAATGTCCATTTGAGTGCATTTTGGAAGCTTTTTGAAGTAATAAGCTCCCAAGAGCTTATTGAGCTTTTGACTCAGGTTTAGAGGCTTTGGGAGCCATTAGGACAGGTTTTCTAGGCCACTCACTCAGAAAGAGTGGCCTTGGTCCTGAGACAACAAAAACACCAAGGTTTCATTTCTTAAATCTTCATATTAGCTCATCTTTAGCTTAAAATATTAGCTTATTTACTTTCAAATTACTTGCAAACATATTTCCTAGACTTGTTCTCTAGTTGTTTTAAGTTTTCATTAAGTAAATTTGTGTAATCCCACCTTATCTTTCAAAACTGTCACTTAAGCTAGTAGAGAAACTAGCTTATTTTTCCAAATAAGCTAGGACTTTTAGTTTTAAAATAGTTCAAATAAGTCAAAATAAGTAGAAGTGGATAAAAAGTTTTCAAAGTTTTAGTTTAAAAATAGGTTTTAAACCCCCTTTGGTTTGACAGTTTTGAGATAAAGGGGTGTTTGGTACAAGACCAAAACGGGTCAAAAAGGGTTTTGGCATGGGTTAAGGTATTTGGGTTAACTTTAGTTTAAGTTTTTAAGCAATTTCAAGCTGTTTTTAGAAAGTTTTTAGTTGTAAAATAGTTTTCTAAGGTTTTGCAATCTAAGTTCAAAACTGTGAAGTTTTTAAGTAACCCACAAGTGCTTATTTGATTAAGCACTTGTGGTTTGAGTTTAAGCATTCAAAAAGGTGTGTCTTTAGTGTCCAAAAAGGGCTGTCAAGAGCCTTTGTTCTTTTGACTTTATAAGTCAAAACCACCAAGCCTTTTTCATTCACAAAAATAAGCAAGTAAAATTAATTTTCAAAAGCTCAAAATTGGTGCACAAGCCCCTTGGCTATAGCACTCAATCTGTTTGAGCTTATTTGTGATTTTAGAGCTTATTTGACAGCTTAAAATAAGCTGTCAAATAAGCCCTTGAGCTTTGCCATAAAGCTCCCCTGGTGCAAAGGGGGAACTTTAAGCTCATCTTTCTCAGCCACTAAAAGCAATTAAGCCCAAGTTTTTGGCTTATTTTAAGAGCTTATAGGCTCTTCTATAAGCCTCTTCAGTTTCAGCTCTTAAAAGCCTCATTTGTGTGCTTATTTTTAAGCCCAAACATGCCTCTTGGCTGTTTTTGAGCCCCTTAGGCTGAAGGATTGCTTACTTTTTGACTTTGGCTTATTCAGCTTATCCCATAAGCCCCAACTGTTTTCCAAGAGTTTCTATTTCCATGCTTTCTTAGCTAAAGCAGAGCCGAAGAAATATAAAGAAGCAATGGAAGAATCTTGTTTAGATCGAAGTTGAAGAATATGAAGAGGAAAAAGTATGTACTTTGAGAGGCTTCGAAGTTTTAGGAATAAGTACCAAGACCAGACAAAGCTATGATTATCAGCCTAAAGTGGATCTTCAAAGTGAAACTTGATGAATATAGCAATGTTCTAAAAAATAAAGCTCGATTAGTTGCTCGCATGAATATAGCAATGTTCTAAAAAATAAAGCTCGATTATCGTCGGGAAGAGGGGATCGACTTTTAAGAATCGTTTGCACCAGTCGCTCGCATGAAAGCTATCAAAATATTCTTAGCATATGTTACACACAAGAATATGGTAGTTTTTCAGATGGATGTAAAGACGGAATTTCTGAACGGGATTTTAAAGGAAGAGGTGTACGTAACTCAACCAGAAGGGTTTGTTAATCCATAAAATCTGAATCATGTATTCCGATTGAAAAAAAGCACTTTAGGCCTACTCTCCAAATTCCTCCTTAGACAGAAATTTGTCAAAGGTGTAGTCGATTCGACGTTGTTTACTCGAAAGGAAGGAAATGGTCTCATACTGGTATAAACCTATGTTGACGACATAATTTTTGCTTCCACTAATCCAATATTTTGTGATAAATCTGCAAAATTAATGAGCAAACATTCTAAGATGTCAATGATGGGACAAATATCATTTTTTCTAGGACTTCAAATTTCACAAAGTCCCAGAGGCATCTTCATTAAACAATCTAAATATGCTCTTAAAATGTTCAAAAAGTAAGGTTTCGATAAATGTGATGATGTTGATATCCCTATAGTGGGACAGTCAAAACTGGTTGAGGGTCCAAACAGGACTCAAGTTGACCCTACTCGTTATCAAGGAATGGTCGGATCCCTAATATACCTCACAGCCAGTCGCCCTGACCTAATGTTGCCGTCTGCATGTGTGCTTGGTACCAGGCAAAAGTCTACCGAAAAATCTCTTAATGCGTCGTTTTAAACGGTTGTTCAGTACCTATAAAGGAAATTATATGGTGTCTGTGGTATCCGAGGGACATCGGTTTTAATCTAACAGCTTTTGCAGATGCTGATCATGCAGGTTGCCAAGATTCAAGGAAAAGTACATCGAGTAGTGCATAATTTTTAGAAGAAAAACTTGTAAGCTGGTCGTCTAAGAAGCAAAAGTATACTGCAATATCGACAACTAAAGTTGAATATATCTCCATGTCCGGTTGTTGTGCTTAAATCATATGGATGCAGTCTCAGTTAACTGACTACAGATTTGATTACAACAAGATTCCTTTGTACTCGGGCTCCCAGAGCGCCATTGCCTTATCTTGCAACATTGTGCAACACTCAAGGACGAAACACATCGCTGTTCGCTACCACTTTATCAAAGACAAAGTTGAAAACAAGGTTGTTAAGCTGTACTTTGTTAAGACCGATTATCAACTGGCAGATATCTTCACTAAAGCACTCACCAGAGAACGCTTCGAATTTCTGATCAACCGCCTCGGTATGCAAAGCATCACACCGGAAGAGCCGAAACGTCTTGCAGAGTCAGACGAAGAGTAACACGTTTTACTACTTCATGTATCACTTGTCACACCCCTAGACGGGGCCTGGACGAAATACGTGTCCGGAGGCGTGACTTTATTGAGCATCTCAAGTACAAAGCATAAAGAACGACCTCTAAGGGGTACGTTTTAAAAATAAACACTGTTGCAAAGTTTTAAAATAATAATAATAAGTTTTACATCGATCAAATTTAAAAGATTCAAAGTTTAAAATGCGGAAGCTTAAATAAATTCAACAACGGTATGTAAGACATAGATTAAATCTCTGGTTTAAAACCGGGTACAGGCAAATAGACTTCAATACGTCAATAACTGCATCCGCTAAGCACCTGAGACAACATGCTTAAAACGGTCAAACATATAAGTTATGTAAGTCATTGGTTTAGTTCAAACGTTGGTATAGTGGACACAAGATATCACACGTATGCGACGTTATTACAGATACACTTCACATAAACAAAGGTATTTACGTTGCGCCTTTTAGCTCATGTCACCGAAGCTAATTACGTTTCTAGCATTAGTATATTGATAGGATTTTGAAACCAAGCTCCCGAGGTAACTGCCAAGACATTCATTCTTTAAGTTTCGACATGGTATATATCTCGTTTATCGGGAGCCCGTGGGTAATTGAACGCTACTCAACCGGTTGATAGGGTTAATTTGTCCCAATGATCTATTTATAACACTCGCGGCTTCCCTCGACCAGTCATTCCAGTCAAGAAATTGACGGTTCATGATAAGTGAGGCAGTAGTGGTTAAAACGTCTACTTAGGCAACATGTAAAACAGGAAATCTCAACGTAAGTTCTTATGTCTAGTTGTAAAAACAAGCAATGTTTTCACCCCAAGTTATAAAAAATTTATTTCAAAACGAGTAAAAGAGTGGGCTATGAACTCACCTTTACGGGTATGTGGATCAAAAGAATCAAATCAAGTGAAAATGAATCTACACGAGTTCTAGCGACAACCTTATCATATAGTCGTCGTTTAAGAAGGATGTACAACGAATAACGCTTAACGCAGAATCTGATCATTTCCGAGCACGAGTAGACACGGCGTATCCCTTTTTTAAACGTTGCTTTCGAAAGTTATAAGTTATGACAAGTCTCGTACACTTCAAAATATCTTAGCAAAAATATTCGTCTTTTAGTGTATTTCGTCTTTTAGTACATTTTGTCTTTTAGTATATTTTGTCTTTTAGTGTATTTCGTCTTTTAGTGTATTTCGTCTCTTAGTGTATTTCGTCTTTTAGTACATTTCGTCTTTTAGTATATTTTGTCTTTTAGTGTATTTCGTCTTTTAGTGTATTTCGTCTTTTAGTGCATTTCGTCTTTTAGTATATTTTGTCTTTTGGTGTATTTCGTCTTTTAGTATGTTCCGACACATCAACGTTGACTCAATAACTAAAAATGTTGACCTAAACTCGACACTTACGTTTTTCTACAGTTTATCATAAGTTTGATAATAAAAGTATATTTTCGACGCGTTTATAAAATTTACGAAATTTCCGAACTTGTCCTTTCTACAAATATCGACTTTCCATTTTTATCAACTCGGACTCGTGTAACTATCCGTTTGTACAAAAGTAACATCTTTTATTGTCTCGAAAGTTTATCCGATCTAATTTTCGACAAACCTCAAATTTCGAACAATTTCGTTCTAACCTATAACCTCTTCGGATCATTTAAATTTTCGTTTACCAAACAATTCCAACATCTAACTTAATCTCTTCGCCAACAATATTTAAACTTAACATACGATAAATCTTAAATAATCGATATAGCCGTAATAATAGCAATATATATATCAACATAGTCACAATGAACTTTTAAATGCAAAAGTACAACTACTTTTTATGTTCTTCCATTTATAAACAAAAATATTAAACTTTGAGACTTGTAGTTTTATAGAAAACTAGATAATGATTTTCACAACGATCCGCTTTGTACACCTTGTTCGGAATGATCATACGAATGCAAAAGTACAACTTATTTGTGAAAAAGTAAGGATGACTTACAAAGAAATACGGCGAAAGATGAATAGAAACTAAGAAAAAAACCAATACGTTGTATTTACAAATTTCCCCGGATACGATGAATCTAACCAATCAACACGAACAATATATCTTCGAGCGGATGATCAAAGATTAGAAACAAATGGGTTTGTGTGTGTTTGGTGTTTCGGCAAAGAGAGGAAAAGAACTTCACACACTACTAGTGTGTGTGTGTGTGTACCAAAATCAAGACAAAAGATCCCAAAGGGGACCAAAAATGATCCTCAAATGAGAGCTTAGCAAGGACATGGTGCAAGCCATTTTGTAGGAGGTTGGTTTGACTTGTTTAATTTGTATCAAAATTCAAAAATAATGAATCCTATGTATGTATATGTGTGTGACCGGTTGGAGCATGGCAAAAAGGGGGGACCAAAATGTTTCAAATATTCTAGGATCACTAGTGCTCTTTTGTGAATTAATTTCCAAGGTATAGCATGCACATGCATATGTATAGATTAAAAACGCGCATCACGTAACAATGAATCGGGTAACGGCATCACGAAAAATTACAAAATTTTAAATATTGCTTTAAAACGTAAAAACGTGGCTATTGCCAAAATACTACAACGTTTGGTGTCCCGGTTCGCTCCCGGAGACGATTCTCAGATAATAAACGAAACAACTTCCAGGTTAACGGTAAAGCAAACGAACATTAAAAATTAAAATTCCTAAAAGAAATGGCTAAATTTTTTAACGGAAATTTTTCGGGTTGTCGGGGTGTCACATCCTTTCCCCGTTAAAAGAGCTTTGTTCTTAAAGCTTACGACGTAGTTTCTGCCACGGGTGCAGAATTTGGGAAAAGATGAGGATACTTCTTTTTCATTTGATCTTCACGCTCCCAGGTAAACTCAGGACCTCTCCTAGAGTTCCAACATACTTTAACAATTGGAATACGACTCTGCTTTAGACGCTTGACCTCACGGTCCATGATCTCGACAGGTTCTTTGATGAAGTGAAGTTTGTCATCGATTTGGATTTCATCCAACGGTATAGCAAGAGGTTCATCAACCATGCACTTCTTTAAATTTAAGACGTGAAACGTACTATGAACTCTACTCAACTGCTCTAGGAGTTTAAGTCGGTAGGCAAGGGTTCCTAATTTGTCTATGATCTTAAAAGGTCCAATATAGCGAGGGTTCGGCTTTCCCCGTTTGCCAAAACATATCACCCCTTTCCATGGTGACACTTTCAGCATGACCTTATCTCCTATTTGAAACTTAAGGGGTTTCTGTCTTACGTCGGCATAACTCTTTTGACGATCACAGGTAGCTTAGATACGACTCTTGATTTGAACGATCTTCTCAGTCGTCTCGTGGATGATCTCTGGGCCAGTGAGCTGTCTATCTCTAATTTCAGCCCAGTAGATAGGTGATCGACACTTGCGCCCATACAACGCCTCAAATGGAGCAGCCTTAATGTTGGTATGGTAACTGTTGTTGTATGAAAATTCCACTAATGGTAAATGTCTATCCCAACCTTTTCCAAATTCGAGTACACAGGCACGTAACATGTCCTCCAACGTCTGAATGGTTCTCTTACTCTGACCATCGGTCTGTAGATGGTAAGCTGTACTCATATCCAATCGAGTACCTAATGCCTTATTAAGAGTCTTCCAAAAATGTGAAGTGAATTTCCCATCACGATTAGAGATAATTGAAACTGGCACTCCATGCCTTGACACTACTTCCTTCAAGTACTGTCTCGTCAACTTCTCTAACGTGTCATCTTCTCGCAACGATTTATGAAATTGAATCCACGTTCTTGTTCGAACAATGATTTGAATAAACACAAAGATTGATTTGATTATCTATAACTACTAATTTAAAACAACAATTAAAATAAGCAAACAAAAGCAATTAATGCACAAATTCAATTAACGGGAACAAATAAAACACGACAAATAAGCAATTATACTAAATTTAAACCTTAAGAGTGCAAAGTAAATTTCTAAACCTAAATTAAGATAAAAGAAAATTTTAGGAAAAAGAAATTTATTTCTTTTTTGATTATTTTTGTATTAATTATGAATTAAAAACCAAATAAAACTATTTAAATCCTAGAAAATAGCAAATTAAGTCCTAAAAATTCTAAAAAATGATTTCTAAGCTTAGAAAAGTCTAAAATACTATAAAAAAACTTCATAAAAACTAGTGTGTTTAATACTTTTATAAATAAATCCTATTTTAAAACTAAATTAAAAAGTAGAACAATGAAATAAAAATCTACAAGTGCAAAATGATTTTATAATGTAAAACTAAAAGAATTTATTTCTAATCTAAAAACTATTTTTTTGTATTTTTAAAAGTTATTTTTCTATTTTTTATTAATTTTTGAAGATTTAAATCTAGGAAAAATTATAAAAATCAACTACTAAAGGGAAAAATCTGAAAAATTCACAAAAAGTCCTAAATTAAACAAGGAACTCAAGAAAAATAAGCACACTCCACCAGCTTATCTAATAAGCTGAGAATAAGCAAAGATAGGCTACGGCTTAAAAAGGAAAAAGGAAATGAAAAAGTGTATAAAGATTAAATGAAGGGAGATGTGGTTGGATGAGCTATTGAAGCAAAACGGTTAAGTCATTGGTGTTGTGTGGGAGAGGTCTTGGGTTCGAGTCCCAGGCACACGTTTTTTTTTGTTTTTTGTTTTTTTTTGAAAATTCAAAGAACAAAGTTATAAAGGACACTTTTATAAACAATTTTAATAAATACACTACAAGCTCAAACTCATAAATAAGCTCTTAAACAGCTTGAGAAGTGTGTTAGCCTCAATTTATTGAGTCGAACAAGGAAGTTCGGTCACTCTACGATGGAGCTTCGGTCTTTAATTAGTTAATGTTGTAATAGGAAAGTATCGGGAATCGGGCTCGATAGTTATTCTAATATTGTATATGTTTCGGGTTTAATCCCAAGCAAAACCCGAGCCCGGGTCCTAGTTAAATATCTCGCGCGTCACTTTTAAGTGTCGGGGTATATAAGGAACTTTTCCACTTGAAAAAGTAAGTTGTTCATTTTCTAAATAATTTCATTTTCCATATTCTCTCACTCTCTCTCTCTCTCTTCTTTCTCTCTCTAGAAAAACTCCTCTCTTTCTCATTTCTAGTTCTTGATCCGTGATTGATTCGTGTTATGAAGTGTTAAAAGGGAACCTACAATTGGTATCAGAGCAAAGGGTGGATTCGTGTCTGATTTGTGTGGTTAAATAAGCTCAAATTCGTGGCTTATTTTATGAAAAAAATACCCACGGCTCAAATTTTTTTTGGGTCTAATGGTTTGTTATTCTTGATCCTCACTTGTTCTACACATCAAAAGGTAAGAGTGCTTCAAATTTCGTGTATTAAACAAGCTCCTAGCTCGAATTATAAGCAAACAAAGTAAGGTGTTCTTCGTGGAGAGTTGCTACTTTTTGGACGATCCACAAAGATATACATGTTATTGTGTGTTAAATCTTCTTAGAGACGCTTAATATTGCAAATCCTAGCTTTGGTTCGTGGCTTAAACGCTTATTTGAGTGATTTTGAAAAAATCGAGCTTGGTGTTCATAATGGCGGTTTGGTAAGATAAGGGACAAGATCCACGATTTAAGGAAATAGTCAACGGCGGTTTGTTGACCAAAACAGCGAGTTGCTAAAACAGCGAGTTGCTAAAACAGCGAGTTGCTAAAACAACGAGTTGCTAAAACAGCGAGTTGCTAAACAGCGAGTTGCTAAACAGCGAGTTGCTAAACAGCGAGTTGCTAAACAGCGAGTTGCTAAACGGCGAGTTATCAAACAGCGAGTTACTAATTGGCAGCGGTTTACTAAGAATTTTTTGTGTGAAGAAAAGGGTTTCAGTAAAACAGCCATAACTTTTGATCCGTAAGTCCGTTTCAGGCCCGTGACCTCTCAAATCGAAGAGAAAAACGAGACGGATCACGTTGTAACCACCTTTAGTTGGTTACGGATTTTTCAAGGCCCAAAACACTCGTTTACTATGATTTATTGACATTTTTCAGTTTTTTGGAATTTGTGTTAGACTTGTTTTTGTTCTAGCTCACGGCCCATCTGTATTTTTAGGCCCGTTTCAGTTTGGTGAGCCTATTTAAACAAACAGCTTTAACCCTAGCCAGAAAATTATCTGTTTTTAGACAATTAAATCATTGGGGACGCTATCCGAATCAAATCATTCACGGTTTTCTATTGATTTTGTAAAATCCCGTTAAATTTTTATCGGTTCTAATCATAGACTTGTAAAATCCCGTGAACGTCTATTGTATTCAAAACCACAACATCAAACACATCATATCCACTTAAGATCCAACAAAATCTTTCACACTTCATATTTCATAACTATTCATTCATCATGTCTACTCCAGTTAACACATCCTCAACAGATAGCCAAATGCACAACAATATCATGGCAGCTGGTTCAAAAGATCGTCCACCGATGCTTGGACCAGGAAGATATTCTCAGTGGCGTTCGCGTTTTCTACGATACCTTGACACTAAATCGAATGGTGAATATCTGAGGAAGTGCATCTTTGAAGGTCTATTCGATCACGAGCGTACTCATTGCAGTGGTGAAAGAAGCAGAGAACGTTTACCAGTAGCTGCACATGACGAGATGAGAATTAACAACATGACAAAGAGAACAAACTCTACTTTCAAGCTGAAAAGGAAGCTATTTTCTTGATTTGACTGGTATTGGAGATGAAATTTAATTATCTGGTGAGGCATGCAACACAGTAAGAGATGTGGTACAGCATTGAAAGGTAAACAGGGTGAATCGTTATACGTACAATGTTAAAGACCAATCTGTTATGGGATTTGCGAAGATTACTTCTCGAGATGGTGGAGGGGGATCCATGAGTCTTATTACTCCCGGTTTTATAAAAATGATGAATGAGTTTGACAGGAACAACTTGCAAGTTTCAACAATGCAAGTGAATGTTCAATTTCTTCACTCACTCCAACTTCAACCAGAATGGTAAGATTTTTTTGTCTTGCGTGTTGCCTATCGAACGGATTGTCAAGCAGTAAAGATACGGAAATAGACAAAGTCTATATCTCTACGGCTGTTTGACGTTTGACGCAGTCAAAACGAGTTAACGTGATATCGTCCGCAGCGTGGATTAGCCAGAAGTGCAAATCCTTTAGCACTGCGTGCGGAGCTAACCATCTATTGCATCATCAAATAACTACTATCAGCACCCAAACCTCAATGCCCAATCGAATGCCCACAGCAATATACATGCATATCTAGCTTCCTTCCACACGACCAAGTGCGACTACCAGACACAAAGGCAAAGAGATCGCCAAACCAGTTACTCCTCAATCTGAGTCCGTTTCTGAGGAAGACAGTGATCCAGAACAAGCTCGGAGGGATAAGGATATGAAAAAGAACTTGGCACTCCTTGCTAAGTATTTTTCAAGAAGCTGTGCAACCTACCAACAAACAACCTTATCGAGAACATCTTCAAATCGGAAAAGACTGAATATACCACACCACGGTATAAACAACGACAATCAGTCAGGGCAGTTTGGGAATCAAAGGACGATGACAGTTGCTGGGGCTAGGGAAACTGTAGGCAGTCCGGTTTATGCTGCATAACTACTTCAATTGGCGTTACATGCTTTAACTGCAAGGGATTTGGACACTTATGCCAGGATTGCAGGAAAGCCAAAGCGGGGTTAAAAGACTTCGCGTATCACAAGGAGAAAGATGATGTGTGAAACAAGCTGATACAAGGTGTTCCACTTCAAGCTGAGCAAGGCTGATTGTCTAGGAAGACTCGGATGAAGAATTGATGACACGAATTGGAAGCACATTACAGTTACCTGGCAAAGATTAGGTGGTCCGCACCGAAGAATCAGTTTTACAAAGTCAGCCATTGAACGGTCCAAAACCTGATGAAATTGATGTGTTTGCCATGTGAGAGACATTCTGAGCAACCTGATCCATTAACGACAATATGGTTTTGGAGAAGGATGATAGCAATGTCATTCCTGATTCATCAAATATATGTACTAATGATAATCAGGTTTGATCAAATGCGGCTGAATGTGTTGATGAGCGTGCTGCGCTTGCTAATTTGACTCTTGATACGGAGGAAAACAAAACGGTATTAAAGCAATTAAGAAAGCAAACGCATCATAACTCAAGAACATAAGGGAGTGGCAAACCTAAACCTTGATGAGATTAGTAGGGTCTAGGAGGAGGCTACTAGCAGTCGGGATAGTTGTCTGATTGGCACTTCAGACAAACAGACTGAGCTTGAGAAGTACTCGGCCCTTTAATGGACGATGATGATTATAAAATACTTCAACAAAGGTAAATGAAACTCTAGGGATATTAGCTCTTAATAGACATTGACATAAAAGAGGGTTTTAAAAACTATCCACCTATGAAATTTCAGTTGTCAATCAGAAACACGATGAGCTAGTCAAAAAGAGTCTGTTAACAAGGTCACAATTTGAAGGTCAACTCAAAGAGAAAAGTAAGGTTATTTCGGATTTAAAGGTTAAGGAAGGAAAAGACATTGACACGATGATTGAAATGGACAAACAAATAAAGTTTTTAAATGAAATTCTTTATAAACGCAATCAGTCAATTCAGACCATTCACATGTTAGCACCCAAATGCGCAACGTATAATGGTAGATCAACCTTTGCTAATCCAAAGTACCTCAAGAAAGCTCAATCTGAAAAACCATGTTTGTATGAGATCCCATATGATACTTCTGATCCTGCAAACAGATTTTGCCCCATAGGGGGGGGGAAAGGACAGGACTTTTGAAAAGGAGAGTAGATCAAATTGGATAAAGACAAAGTGAACCATATGATTTACACATATCAGAACAGTCTTTATGAAATTTCAAACCACCATCCAAAACTATCTTGATCAGCTGATTGCGCTAAAGAGTTAGAGAAGTCAATGTGGAGAAAAGTTTGTTAGGACAAAGCCAAACATGCTAAAAACCTGCCTTTCTACCCATTTCTAAAATCATTAGTAAAAGTAGACAATCTTTATAACGAAATGACAAAACAACTTCATCATTTTAGAACATTTGTCACAAACTTGGTCTAATCATACTATTAGTGCATTTCCTAACCAACTGCTAAGAGTATTGGAAGTTTTGATCAAAATCTTATAATGCCTCTTTCAGCAAAACTTATACTAGAAGTCATGTTTTGTTTGTGTGAACTAAAAAAGGAAATGCATGACGATTTGGAGTACGTTAAATCCCTTGAAAAGGAGATGGACGAACTTGAATCAGAAAAGGCTGATTTTTCAAACATATATGATCTACTTCTCGAAGAGTGTGTGTCTAAAGATGTTACATGTTCGTATTTGCATTCTTGTTGATTTAAATGTTTCTGAATTAAATGCGTGTATCTTCATATAAGTCAAAGAATGTGAATGTCTTGAAAAAAGTTTTCGAAACAAACTGAAATCGTTAACAAAGGAAGTTCATACTAATTTGTTAATAAGTTTTTTAAATCTTGAAAAACACTCGATTTCTTTGAAACTTGCATTACAACAAGTAAAGAACAATTGAAAAAAACAAATCAGTTTGCAAAGAAAACGGATCTAATGATTTCGAAAAGAACGTGAACATATCTTGAAATACAAGATTTGAAAAGCTAAATGCAAGACAAGAACATAGCAATAAGTGAGTTAAAGAAACTCATCGAGAACTGCAAGGGAAAGTATATGGAAACTCAGTTTGATAAACCATCTGTTGTTCGACAACCAAATGCTCAACGGATTCAAAAACCATCAGTTTTAGGAAAACCGACTCCTTTTTCAAATTCTCCTGAAATGAGAAGTTTTCAAACGAAACAGTCGGTTAATAAAACTATGACGTCGGATGGTTTGTTTAAACTAGTCACTCAACAGAATTTGCCTCGGAATAGAAACCAAGCGGTTCGAAACACAAATGTGCTTTAAAAACAGGGATGTTGAATTGGCACTCCACACAACACAATCTAGAACACCACAGTTTGCCTATGCTTCTCGGAATACTAATCATCACATGTCTAAATCTTCAGAGTAATTCACACTACAAAAAAAAAAAAAAAAAACAAAATAAAAAAATATAGTGTTAGCAGACCTCAGCGTAGTGCCTCTCCTCTTATACCTGTTTTCAAGCGCTAGTTGTAGTCGCCATCATTCGCATTAAAGCTAGAGAACTATATTTAGTAATACTGAAATGTGATCTACTAGAGAGAAAGAGGTGGTCAACAATCAGCTAGAAGAACATCTCTAAGAGAGGCTTTGCGCTTGCGACGCGTAACTCGTCGAAAGAACCCAACAACGCTCTTCAGTCCAACCGCCCACTTGCCCGCTCGTGCCTCACTGACAGTTCAAGACATCTCCCCTACTCTGAATCATTCGACATGAGGAATGCTTCGTGTTGTGAGGAATGTTGGGAAAATGTTGTTGTTTATTTCTAATCATGATTGTTGTTTTCTCATACTTGAAAGAGTGAATGCTTTAGAAAACTAAAGAAACCTAATGTTGTGCTAATTAGTGCTAGTAAGCCCAAAAGAGTAATGCGACAAATCTGTATGCAAAACCCATAGAAAACGTAGATCAGATACCAATATTCAGAAATCCAAGAGTTCTATAAGAATGTTGTATGAGAAACAAATCCAGGAATGGAGATGCGAGGTCTAGCTAAGCGAGTCCATCAGCTTTAGAGTTGAAGCAAACTTGGGCATTAGAGTCAAAGCATCCACGAAACTAATTTTGAAACTCATATCTTTAAAGATTTAGTAGAATTTCTCTTTTTGTTCGTTAGCATTTTCACTGCGCTTCTTATTATTTCGCCTTGAAGGATAAGGAATCGACGGTTTCGGGTTAGGCATCGGTGCACATACTGGAGCAACATCTGGTTCAGAAACTGGATCTTGGTTTTCAACTGGGACAACCAAAGGTTGGACTTCTTCGGTAATTCCGTTATTAGTGGGAAAAACCGTGCCCTTTGTCACCTCGGTTCTACGTTCTACTACTTTAGGAGAAGAAGTAGGAATCGTAGGTCCTTGATAAACAACACCACTTCTGGTAGTAATACCCTTTAAGTCTTCCTTTGGGTTAGTAACCATGTTACTTAGAAGAGAACCTGAACTCGAAGACGAAGCGGTATTGGAATTTACGAACTTAGAAAGCATCTCTGTTAAATTTGTCATTTGGTTTTGTAAACCTTGGCCTTGATTTTGCATATTTCTCAATATTGCATCATTAGCCTTGACATAATTCTCAAAATCGGTCTTTGAAACACCTTGCATTTGCTGAGCAGGAGCTTGATAAGGTTGAGCTTGGTAAACTGGTGGTTGACTAGTCGGAGGTTGGTACACTTGTCCTTGGTAAAAGTTATTTCCACGGTTTTGATTGAAATTGGTTCCTCGATTTTGGTTGAAATTATTTCCTTGATTTTGATTGAAACGGTTTTGATTGTTTTGAATCGGAGGAAAACCAGGAGGTCGGATTTGATTTGCAACCATCGGAGGTCTAGAATTGGTATTTCCTTGATTAAAATTGGCTGCAGCAGCTTGTGAAACGTACTCTTGAATGTTGTCTCGATAAACATTGCCATCGGTGGCTGGACAATTTCTATAAGAATGAGCACCTCCACAAGTTACACAACTCTGCTCGACCGCTTTTACGGGTGCGGGAGCTTGGGCTTTTTGTTTGTCGATAAGCATAGTCTTCATCATATTCTTAAGTTCAGAAACTTCGGTTGTAAGAGCAGCAACATCTGGATGAATTCTGGGGAAATGAATTCGAACTCACTTAGGTGGCAAACTGACTGCCTTGTTTCGTGAATTACAAACCTTGGATTTACTCTTGATAATTCTCAAGCATTCACGAGGCATCTTATCCAAAAAGTTTCCACCCGCAGCAGAATTCAACGAATCTTGATCATTAGCATTCAAAGCATTGTAAAACGTATCTAGCTGATGTAATTATGAAAATCCGTGATGTGGGCATGCTCGAAGAAGGTCATTAAATCGATCCCAAGCCTCGTAAAATGATTCGTCAAATCTTTGTTGAAATCTCGTGATTTCATTTCGAAGATTTGTCGTTTTTGAAGAGAAATAAATATGATTAATGAATTTTGAAACAAGATCATCCCATGTCAAAATTGATCGAGGAGGTTCTTTTTCTAGCCAAATCCGGGCTGAACCTTCAAGAGAAAACGGAAAAAGCATAAGCTTAATTGACGTGCTCAGGACGTCCGGGAATCTCATTGTTGAAGTGATCTTATTGAAATAACGGATGTGAGCATGTGATCCCTCCTTATTCATTGTCCGAAAAAACTGTTTGTTTTTGAACAAGAATGATCAAAACCATGCTTTAACTCAAATTAGCATTGATTCGGGAATTACAATTGCATCCCTACCCTTCGTTGGGTTGCTTGGAGGCGATGTCCATAGTCCGGTTATCAGCCATCGGAACTAGGGAAGGATTATCAAAAGGTTCTTCTAAATGAAATGGTTCTACAACAGCCGGTTGGGCTTGTTGATGGTTACGGTTGCGGGTTTGAGAACGAGTGCGCACGCACAAAGTAGAAAAAGAAAATTTAAACTAATTTTTTTATATATATACTTTTTTTCAATCTATTTAAACGGATAACGAGATAGACAACTTAAACCAAATAATCAAATTTACTTCACGGTAGCTCTTAAAAATTTTACTTTTTAAGGTGAGCCGTATTTCGTAAATGACACAAATGACAAGTTTTTAAATCTTTGATTCGAGTTGGGAACTTACTAATGGATAATACCTCAATTGAAGGTATTATTTGTTGGTGTTCTTTTACCAACTTTGTTTATTATTATTTTTTATGGACAATTTTTTTATATTTTTGATGATTTTTTTTATATGATAATTATACTAAAAGAAAAATATTTTTTTATTTTTTATATTTTATAATTTTTTTATATATTTTTTTTACAATAGCAAAAGTTTCAAAAATGAAAGGGTCTTCAAATCACGATCAACAAACTTCCAACGAGAGAATCTTAATCACAAATCCCCGGCAGCGGCGCCAAAAATTGATTCGTTAGAATCTATATATACGTAATTATAAAATATATAATATATGATGGAAAATTACCAAACTACCATTGAGGACAAAGGTAGAAAGGAAAATGTTCACAAATATATATAATATAATACGTATATTAACCGGGAAGTATGATTCCCGGGTCGTATCCCCAACGATTTGTGAAATTGAAACCACGTTTGATGTTCGGACAATGATTTGAATTGAATACAAAGATTGATTTGATTATCTACTTTTAAAATAAAAAAATTATAACAATTAAGCACGAAGACAAATAACGGGAAACCAAATTTTAACTAAAAACGCAAAACGGGACCCCTAAACGGAGGTCAAAAACCCTAAATTTCTAAAATTAAACCTAACTTAAATTTTTTCTTTTTAAATGGACTCTAATTGACTAAAAAGTAAGTTTAAAGAAAACTAGAACAAAAACGGAGTTGAAATGAGTGTTAAAACACGAAAAACGAGAACGTGGACGAATCCCGTTCTTTAAAAATCGAAATTTTGCAAATTAGATCCTACGAAAACAAAACCAATTTTCCTATAAACTTTGTGATAAAAGAAAATTTTCTAAAAAAGATTTATATTTTTTTGATTATTTTTCTATTTTTTATGATTTTTTAAAGTTTTTAATGAAAATAAATGTTTAAAAATACTAAACGAACTATAAAAATTCTAGAAAAATTACGGAAAATAGCTTATACTGATTAGAACCTAGGAAAAATAAACTTATAAACACAGCTTATCGAATAAGCCACGGAATAAGCTAAAACAGCTTATTAAGCTTATAAGGACTAAATGTGTATAAAGAATAAATGTTGCAAATGTATAACGAAAAAGACCCCAGGGCGCAGTGGTAGTGTGTGTGATGTTATAAGAGGTCGGGGGTTCGAGTCTTGCTCACCCCCGACTTCCACTTTCCCCTTTATTATTTTTTTTTTGAAAAACTTATAAAAGCAAAGTTGAAAATAAACTCAAAATAAGTAACTTTTGTGAAGACACTTTTTATGAAAACTAAAAATAAGCACAGGAATAAGCTAAAAAGGTGACAATTTACTCTAAAAAGGTTTTTTAAGCTAATTAAGCTAAAAACATGTATAAGCTAAAAACAGTCAAAGATAAGCTATAAACTACTTATAACTAATTCTAATAAGCAAATTTAAACTAAAAATAAGCAAAAACAAGAAGTTATAAGCTAAATTAAGAAATAAGCACTTAAGGCTAAACTATGAACCAAACAGTCCCTTAAGGCATTTGAGTTAGAATAGCTAGCAAAAAAGCACCTATGAAGTGAAAACTAGATTTTCCCAAAAACATAGCTTTTAACTCTACTAGAAAACTGCTTCTCAAAAGAGCTTAAAGCACAAGACTTATTAAAAGACCCTTGTGAAATAGGCTGTTACAGGAAGAAGGCTTTTGAAAGCTTAAAAACTGAATTTTACTAAAATAAGCACACAGCCCTCAAATAAGCACCATTTTTAAAACCAAAAGCTAATTTAGAAAGCCTATAATATCTAGAAGCTAAGTCTAATAAGCTAATTAACCTAATTATACTAAAAGCTAACTGAATCTAATGATCTAAATACTAATCTCATGAGATAACTCTTAAGGCTCAAAATCTAATTATGCTAAATTGCATAATAAGCTACTTCAGAAGCTAGGCTTATGAAAACTTATCAATCTACTACTAAGCTATGAATCTAAATCATAAAAACAGATACTATAAGCTAAAAGTTTAAAATTAGAAGCTAAGAACTACTTACTACTGTTTTTGGTTTTTACCCTAGAGAATAAGCTAGAATTTGAAAAGCAAACTTTAATCTATCTTGACTAACATGTAAGCTACAATCCTACTGAATTTTTAGCTTATAAATCCTACTTAAGCTATTTAAATTATGATCAAAAGGGACTGCAATAAGGAACTGCAGTAAATCCTTATCTGATGCACTTGGCAAATGGGCTAAACCAAAATGCAGGTGACCTTAAGGGTCACACCTGATTTGGACACCCCCACTTAGTGTTAATGAACACTTATCAACCAAATTCCAAGCTTAGAGGAGCTTGGATCAGAAACTGCTTAGCTATCTTAAGAAAATAACCTCCCCTGGTGCAAAATAGAACACATTGCTCCTCAAAATGTTTTTAAACACAAACTAAACCTACAAACCTTATCAAAACTTAATTAATTATGAAATCCAAGCTGACCAAAGTATAAACACTAAATGACTTTGACTTAGGTCAAACTATACTAAACCAAACACTCCTTTAAAATCCATAAACCTTATTTTAGCTTGCAATTTTGAAATCTAATGAATAATTGTCAAAGACCAGATATCAAACAAACTTTAGCAGACCCCCCCCCCCTAATGAGCCTTATTAAACAATCTCTTAAGCCATAATTTAAGATCTAAAGCCTATGCTAATATTTTTTAGTTTTTTTTATGACAGTTTATATAAAATAGATTAAAACTAAGATTTAAACTATGAAAATGTAAACTAAAAGCATACAGCAAACATATTAAGCATATCTAAGCTAATACTAACAATAATAAGCAAGCAATAAGCATAATAAGCAAAATTAAGCTAGGAAAATTAAGACAGTTAATATGAAAGTAAACTTACAAGAAGCCTTAGCTAAACAAAGGTTGAAATTGCTCAAAGAGCTTGTCTACTAGCTCTGGCTTATTGTTAATAAGCCAGTATAAGTCCAATGAACTCTTCCCTTTCTAGTTCATCATCCAAAAGGCTCCAAGTCCAATAAGCAAGGGTATTTTAAGCTGATTTTAGATTTAAGTAGATTAGGTGACTAATTAAGCTCAAATCTAAGCTTAGAGACTTAGATGAGCTTATGAGAAGCTTATCAAACATTTACAGCTTATTGAACCATATTTTAAGAAAATTTAGCTTATGAAAGAACTAAGAGCTTAATAAGAAACTTTTTATTAATTAAAAAAAAGCAACTGATTACAATACTTGAATTAAAACATTACATTAAGAGATCATTAACTAAAACATTTTTGAAAGAAAAATTACATAAACTAAATAAGCTAAAAATTGTAAAAACTATCTAACTATCTCCCGGATGTGTGTGAGAGTGAGGCTATTTATAGCCATCTGCTGAAGCTTCTAGGTCCATAGTTAGTTACACGCTCCTCTCAATCCCTGCCCTTCATTCCTTCAATCATTGGAAGACTAATCTTGGCCGTTAGATCATATCTTAGCTCACACGGATTGCCAGCGTGGAAATTCGTGATTGTGACAGGTTTGTGCTTCTTTTGTGAGTAGCCCGAGTGTAAAAAATCTCTTCTTTTGTGCTTTATCACAGATGATCAGCAGCATCCGTGTGTCACATCAAGTGGGTTTGGACCAATGAGAACATTTTGATGACGTTTTACCCTGCCAACGTGTACTTTCACCCTTGAATTACCCAATCGTGTGGCCAATTCGTATTTTCCCTATGGTTTTGACCTTGTGGTGAAACGGGGAAGACAATGAACAGTGGTAACTGTTCTTCCCGCGTTTTTTACTCTTATAAAATGGGGTGTTTGACTTTTCTTTTACCCGATTTGACTTGAACTTATATAAGGATTTTGGGCCGTGTTTTTGGAATTGGGCCCAGGCTTGGAATTGTGTTTTGTTATAAAGAAGTTAACGGATGTTAACTCTTATAATTATAAGAGTTAACACCGTTAGGGTTTAGGGATTGTTTTTTGTAATTTGGTTAATTATAAGGGACTGGTTTGGAGAATTTGGGTTTTGTCTTTTTATGGTTGACCACTGTTGACCATAGGTTGACTTTTGTTGACCTTTGATAGCATTCTTCCGGCTCTTTGTGTGCTCTTCCGTTCCCGTGTCGTTTTTGTCCGGTTTTGACCATTTTCTTGTGATTTTTGCTTTATCCGTACCTACACAATCACAAAGACAAAACAAGCAATATTCAAGCATTTAAAACATAATTTTGTCTTTTTAGGGCCATTTTTGATATAAAACGGATATGTGTCAATTCACCAAGTTTATGTTGATATTTTAAGCATGTTTTTCAGGTCAATAAGGCACGAGGTGCGATGAGACATTGGAAGTCAATAATTAAAGAGTCAACATTTAAGATTTGGGGTCTTATTATATTTTGGGGATAATTAAACCAAAATCTTTACTTTTGTTGTCAAACAATTTAAAGCCATGAGCTTATGTAATGAACAAGTATTTTGTTAAATCCAATGTATCTTTTTAAAAACGACACGTTTAGTGGTCGTTCTCTTATCTTGTGCTATTGATCTATGAAGTAACGCCCTCGGATATTCAACATTCCGCTGCGACCCAGATTTGGGGGTGTTACAGATTGGTATCAGAGCCAAGGTTATAGAGAACCAGGTCAAAAACAAAAAATTTGTCTGGACTATAACCATTTTCAAACGCTGTTTTCACAAATGGGATTTGCACGGGACATACATGCATTACTTGTTTGCATTTAGCACATATATGCTTACATGATACACACTATTTTAGCATTAGTAGGTTACTAAGTGCTTACATGATCGATATATGCGTATATAAATTATACTACGTATATTACTATAAGACTCTTATAATTAAAGCTTATAGTCATGTCATATAGATCTCTCTTATGAGTAATACTTATATAAGTTATTTTTGCTTTTGCAGCAGTCATGTCTTCTGCGTCATCTGCGGTTACCTACACTTCTGTTTACACCGACTCTGAGCCGGGCAGAGCCTTCTGGGGAGCCGATGATGAGGAGATATCTGAGGGAGGCATTCCACGGGTCATCGTATACGGATACGACGGACTCCCTATACAGCCAGTAGCCCCACCATCACCGGATTACATACCAGGCCCAGAGGATCCACAGACACCGCCAGTTCCTCAGGACGAGGATGAGCGTGAGCCTATGTTCGTACAGGCACATGATCCTGATTACGTGCCAGAGCCCGTATACCCTGAGTATATACCATTGGAGGATGAGCACGTGTTCCCAGCTGAGGAGCAGCCATTACCTCCTGTTGATTCACCTACTGCTGAGTCACCCGGGTATATTACTGAGTCGGATCCCGAGGAGGATCCAGAGGAGTATGAGGATGATGAGACAGAGGATGGTCCGGTTGACTATCCTATGGACGGGGGAGATGATGGAGATGATGATGACGGCGATTCATCTGGGGATGACGCCGATGATGAGGATGAGGATGATGAGGAGGAGGAGGACTTCGGCCGACTCTGCTGTTGTTGTACCTACTATTGAGCTTGTTTCCCCACCTGAGGGAACAGAGCCTGTTATACCACCACCCTCCACTGACATTACTACCACTAGAGCTAGGATTACTGACTGTCAGCTTTATAGATTCCATATCCTTTAACACAGAGGAAGAGGTTTGAGAGACTTCTACAATACCACTTCCACCACCATCACCCACTATCTCAACTAACCACCACCCTCTGTAGGGGAGCGCCTTGCTAGGTGCACAGCCCCATCTGCACATTCATCACCACCACCTGTGCCATCACCATTACTACCATCATCTGGGTGTCCAACCCACTCCAGACACTCAGGATAGCCTCCACTTAGGCCCTTGTTGATGCAGTTACTACCACATTACCATCACCTCCACTACCACCACTACTACCATCTCTATACATACCACCACATGTTGACCATAGGGATATTAATCCCGAGTCTGAGCAGCTACCTCGCAAGAGGTCGTGCTTGTTTGTTCTAGGCTCCAGGTACGAGGTCAGGGAGAGTTCTACTGCTAGACCCACCGAAGGTCGAGGGGTAGACTATGGGTTTGTCAGCACCTTAGATGCTGAAGAGAGACACGAGGGATTAGAGAGTTGGGTATGGAATTAAGATACTAGGTGGATCAGGCAGGAGGCAGATTCTGAGATAGCACCTAGGGCTTTGGGAGAGTCAAAACTAGGGGTTACAAGCTTGTTGACTCCATGAGCAAGATATGCAGGACTTATATGCACTATTAAGAAGGATATCAAGATAGTAGGACTCGCATAGTCACAGCGAGTCAACTATGAACTCGCAGCGGTTGACTGCTTGATGATGTATATGATAGGCTCATCAGAGACAAAACAGATTGTAGAGGAGGAGGCCTACTTCCCTGAAGGCTTAGCTCATGCGATAGGATTGAGTCAGGCGGCCCATTATGAGCTTCAAACCCATCGCGAGCAGGTATATGCACACGAGTCCAAGCTCTATGCACATCAGACACATCTATAGTTGCAGGGTACTCTTATTCAGACACAACACCAGGTACATGAGACTCGCTCCCAGATGCAGCAGGCTGAGATGGCAATAGGCTATTGAGAGATTGAGAACAGTAGCGTCCAGACACAGATAGTAGAAGACTCTCCCGCGGAATGAGAACATAGGCGAGAGATGAGTGACATGCAAGCCGAGTTGTTAGCACTGCGAGAGCAGCAGAGGAGAGCTAGACAACTAGGACCAGATGTTAGAAGATCCAAAAATATAAAAATATAAATATAAAAAAAGATCACCAGGATGCTTCTAGAGATGCGGATAGTCACATCTAGTAGTTTATGTCATTTTACTTTGCTAGGAAGTTGTTCAGGCATGTTAAGTATTAGGGGTTCTCCCCGCTAGCATAGCCTTAGATCTTTTTGTATTGTATTTTGTGTACCAAAAACTATTTCATGTAAAAATCCAAGTTATTGAATTGAAATAGATGTGTTATGTTGTAACTATACACCTCTCTTGTGTTGTTGTCTTCGTCTGTAAATTTAATGTATTCCTTGTCATGACCTCACATTTGTCTACTTGTGATTTAGATGAATCGCGTGACACACACTATACGAGACGAGGACCGCATACCCCACCAACCAACCATAAACCAAAACAACATGACGCCAGAACCGTTCAGCTAGGTTTGATCAAGCTCTTCTGCAAAACTCCACCAATGGAGAGGCAGCCACAATTAACATAGGGATAAACCGAAAGGAAAGTGCAAACTACAGCCCTTGTTTCTAACGTTGACTTCCATGAAATTCACCTTTAAACATCAAAGGAAATGAAGGTATTGTTGGTTTAACACTGGAGATTGAAAAGATGGAATCAGTTTTCAATACCAGTGGTTGTGCTATTGAAAATCAGGTTAAGTTTGCCACCTGCACTCTGTTAGGGGCTGCTTTGACTTGGTGGAATGGTCAAATAAGAACCTTAGGCCCTGATGCATATTCGATGACTTGGGAAGTACTCAAGAAGAAAATGACGGACAAGTATTGTCCGCAGGGTGAGATCAAGAAACTAGAAATCGAGTTGTAGAACCTAAAGGTCAAAGGGAACGATGTTCCAACATACACGAATTGTTTCATAAAATTCGACACCTTGATATGTAACAAAGTTTGATTGCTAAATGCACAACCGAGCATGATAACAAGTACATCATGGACCTCTCTGATAACATTTATGGAAATGTGAAGTCTTCCAGACCCAAGACGTTGGATGAGACTATTGAGTTGGCCAACGACTTGATGGATCAAAAACTCCGCACCTATGCGGAAAGGTAAACTGACCACAAAAGGAAGGCTGACGATTCATCTAGAAACAACCATGGCCATCAACAACAACCCTTCAAGAGACAGAATGTCGCCAAGGTCTACAATTTGGGTTCGGGTGAAAAGAAGCCATATGGTGGATCTTTGTCCAAGTGCACCAAGTGCCATTTTCATCACTATGGCCCGTGTACTCAGAAATGCCACAAAGGTAACAAGATAGGGCACTTTGCCCTTGACTGTAGAGGTTCTGGCAACACTAATGTTGCTAATGCTCAGAAGGAAAATAGGGCAGTTCCCAAGGGGAATGTTGTTTGAATGTTGGAGCTCACAAGAAATTTTCAGAGAGATTGTCCAAAATTGAAGAATACGGAAGGGGAAATTGGGAATGCACAAGGCAGCTGGTATGATGTAGTTGGAAAATGCAGAGAAGAATGCGGAATGCATCAAGGAACCCGTACATCCAATGTCGTCATGCTAATCGTTCCTCTTAAACAACCGTATCATCTATCATTATTTGAAATTGGTGGCCGATCGAACTTTATAATCTACTAGCATTTAGTTCCTTGATTGACATAGCCCCAACTCCATTAGAAATAGATATGACACGAATTAGAATGACGGAAAATATCCAGGATAGAACACTATTATACGGGGTTGCACTTTAAATTTCTTAAACCATCCGTTCAACATAGATCTAATGCCCGTAGAACTGGGTAGTTTTCGATGTTAATAATCGCATGGATTTGGTTAAGAAGGTGTCACGTCGTGATCGTGTGTGATGAGAAACTTGTTCGAATTCCCTATGGGAATGAAACCTTGATTTTTCGTGGTAACGAAAGTAACAATGGCAGAGAATCTTAGTTGACCATTATCTCATGTTCAAAGGCTCAAGAGTACATGGCGAAAGGATGTCAGATCTTTTTGGCATAAATATCCGCCAAGAAGGAGGAGGACAAGTCGGAAGGAAAGCAACTTAAGGACGTACCAATCGTTCAAGATTTTTCGGAAGTATTTCCCGAGGACTTGCTGGGTCTTCCTCCAGCTCGACTGGTGGAATTCCAGATCGACTTGATTCTAGGAGCCGCACCCGTAGCTCCAGCACTGTATCGATTGGCACCGTCCGAAATGAAGGAATTGTCAGAACAACTGCAATAGCTTTCCGACAAAGGCTTCATAAGACCTAGTTCCTCACCTTGGGGAGCCCCGGTCTTGTTCGTCAAAAAGAAGGATGGGTCATTCAGGATGTGCATTGACTACCGAGAGTTAAATAAGCTAACAGTGAAGAATCGTTATCCACTCCCGAGGATCGACGATTTATTCGATCAACTCCAGAATCCTACATTTAATTCAAAAGATAAGATTTGAGATCTGGGTTAATACACCAGCTAGAGTACGCGAAACAAACATTCCAAAGATGACATTCCAACTAGGTATGGTCATATACAAGTTTTCATGTTATGCCATTCTGGCTCGCCAAACGAACCAGCGGTATTCATAGGACCCATAACCGAGTGTGCAACCCAATTAGATAATTTGTAATCGTTTTCATTGATGATATACTTATTTATTCAAAGGACAAGAAAGAGCACGATGAACATCTTAAGGAAATTTAAGAATTGCTTAAGAAGGAGAAGTTGTATGTCAAGTTTTCAAAGTGTGAATTTTGGATTCATATGTATTCAGATGTATTCATGTGGACCCAGCCAAGATAGAATCTATCAAGGATTGGGCATCTCCTAAGACACCGACGGAGATCCGCCAATTTTTAGGTCTTGCTGGTTACTATCGAAGGTTTATTGAGGGATTTTCGAAGATTGCTAAATCAATGACGAAGCTTACTCAGAAAGGAATCAAATTTGATTGGGGAGAAAAGGAAGAAAACGCTTTTCAGTTAATAAAGCAGAAGTTGTGCAGTGCGCCAATTCTGGCTTTACCTGAAGGAAGCGAAGACTTTGTGGTCTATTGTGATGCTTCACACAAGGGTTTAGGTGCTGTATTGATGCAGAGAGAGAAGGTGATTGCCTATGCTTCTCGACAACTAAAAATTCATGAGAAGAACTACACCACTCATGATTTAGAACTTGGATCGGTGGTGTTTGCTCTAAAGATATGGAGACATTATCTATATGGAACCAAATGCACCGTGTTCACCGACCATAAAAGTCTACAACACATTCTTGACCAAAAGGAGCTTAACATGAGGCAACGTCGTTGGCTAGAATTGCTAAGTGATTACGATTGTGACCATTGTTATCACCCGGGGCAGGGAAAACGTAGTGGCGATGGCTTGAGCGTAAGGAATGGATTAAGCCCATTGCGGTTCGAAGCCTTAGTATATGACAATGGCTTGGCTACTTCCTAAACAAATACTAAAAGCTCAGATCGAAGCCCTAAAACCAGAGAACCTTGAGAAAGAAGATGTAGGTGGTATGATCAGAAAGGATATACCCAAGGAAAAGTTGGAACCACGCGCCGATGGAACCTTATGTTTAAATGGCAGAAGTTGGTTACCTTGCTACGGTGACTTAAGATCCGTGGTTATGCACGAATCCCATAAGTCTAAGTACTCTATCCATCCCGGTTCTGAAAAGATGTACCAAGACATGAAAAAGCTATATTGGTGGCCCAATATGAAAGCCGACATCGCCACATATGTTAGCAAGTGCTTGACATGTGCAAAGGTCAAGGCCGAACATCAAAGGCCATCTAAATGTTAGTACAACCAGCAATACCCAGTGGAAGGTGGGAAAAATATCATGATGGATTTTATCACCAAGCTTCCTAAGTCGTCATAAGGTTTTTGACACCATCTGGGTGAGTATGTGGATCGCCTTACAAAACAGCTCACTATTTGCCAATAAGAGAGAATGAACTATTGGACAAAGTTTGGCGAGGTGTTTGTAAACCTGAATAGGATAGTAGCTCAAGACATGGAATACCTGTTTCAATCATCTTGATCGTGATGCAGGTTCACATGAAACTTTGGAGACATATTCAGAAGAAGCTTTAGGATACAGATCTGAGTATGAGCACGCGTTCATCCATAAACCGACCGATCTGAGTCAGAGACTATTCAAACTCTCGAGACATGCTACGTGCTTTCGTGATCGATTTTGAAGGGCTGGGATAGCAATATACCATTAATTCGAATTTTTGTATAATAACCGATATCACCTAGCATAAAGGCCCGCAAACCTCATGAGGCACTTTTATTGGCCGAAAATGTCGATCACCTGTTGCTAGGGCCGAAGTTGGAGAAGCACTCACTAGTTCCGGAAAATGATGATCCAGGAAACAACGAAAAAGATTGTCCTGATTAAGCATAGAATTCAAGCTGCTCAGGATTGACAAAAGAGCTATGCTGATTTGAAGCGAAAGCCGATGGAGTTCGAAGTTGGGGATAAGGTTATGCTCAAGGTCTCGCCTTGGAAAGGGGTTGTACGATTCGGTAAGCGGGGCAAGTTGAACCCGAGATATGTCAGACCTTTCAAGGTGTTAGCCAAGGTTAGGAAGGTTGCCTACAGGCTGGAACTTCCTCAAGAATTGAGCAGGGTTCACCATACTTTCCATGTGTCTAATCTGAAGAAATGTTACGCTGACGAACCATTAGCCATGCCGTTGGAAGGAATTCACGTTGATGATAAGCTCCAGTTTGTGGAAGATCCCGTTGAAATCATGGAACGGGAGATCAAACGATTAAAGCGAAGCCAGATACCATTGGTTAAGGTTTGCTAGAAATCTAGGAGAGGTCCTGAGTTCACCTGGGAACATAAAGATTCGTTTAAAAAGAAATACCCACATCTCTTCACAAACCGGACTTCGTCATCCACTACAAGGTCTTAAGCTTAGAGGACAAAGCTCTTTTAACGGGTGGAGACTGTAACATTTCTCAATTTCAGGTCATTTTACGACTCTATTATTCTTCACTATTTATTTTAGTCCAATACGCGTTTACTTTTAATTTAACTTTTAAGCTAAATCGCGTAGACTAGAAATAATCATTTAACGTAAACGGCCACCAAATAAATTAAGGTTTACGTCAATCAAGTGTTATGTAATTATTAGGAAGACAATTACTAACTTTGCGTATTTTATTTTTATGGGTCACGTAAAAGGCTTACGTTTCGTAATAAAATACCTCTAGACACACCTCGGAAATACCTAGGCTTACCTAGACTCAAACCAATACCCACTTTTAATCCTTAAACACAAAATTTATTAAAATCTTGTGTTAATAACCCATTAGGGCCGAATGTGGGGAACATAAGCCAACTAGCAAATCTTGTTTTATCTCCTAAGTACATGTACAATCCTAAGTAATTAAAGAAGGTACTAATTGTCCCTAATTAACTTAATACCCATTGTGTAATAACCACTTTGGATCCCTCCTTTTCCCTTGGATAACCGCGACCACATACACCTACACATACACTAAGATTATCAAAATCCTAGGAAATCTTGTACCATGATCTTGTAATTAAGGAATGTACTAGGGAGGTAATAGCAAAACCATTTGAGCTTAACTAGAAAACATAAAACCACCCAATAGGGCATGGTTTGGTTTGGATTAAAGAACTAGGAAACTAACTAATCCTAAAGCCTATAAATACTCACTTACACTTGACACTTAACATTTTTCTTACAACTTCTAAACACACAAACACTCTCCAAGAGTCACGGCCCTATTGTTTTCTTTCTTGTTTCGGGTCATAAGCTGCGACAAACACCCTCACAATCTTATTCGGACATACAATTAGTGCTAGAGTCTTCATATAAAATCATAAGAGGGTACACGAGCCAAGACTTGGGTATTTGATAAGCTTTGAAGCTTGGGTTTTATTATACGTATCAATATAATACATAGGTCAATCATTTCTAAGGCGTCCAAACTCGAACCCAAGCTCTAGACTCTTGAAAGATTGCATTCTAAGCTTTAATCAAACTCATATCAAGACGTATTTTCCTTAGTTGCTAGTTAATTTGGCCATGATTAGTTTGTAAATAACAAACTAACGTGAGCTCGTATATGCATAATGCAAGGCATGCACGTTATTCGCGTGTACATATGTATATTGTCTCAAAAAGATGTCAACCTATATAAAGCAAGGCTTAACAATGACTAGAGTTACATGTTTTCATTTAAAAATGAATTGCACGAAACTTATACGTAAACATTTCGCGTAAACTTGATAGTTTGGGTTGGGAAACCATTAGCGAATGTTGATCCCACGCCTTGATCGATTCTTTACGTAGTAAAGTGTTTGTTACCTTGGATGAATCCAAAATAACAATGGTTGAGACTTTGTATGTATACCAAAGTGTATGCGGAATCTACACTTGAATACTATACTAGTGGTGTTTATCAATAGAACAGTACTAACCAATCTACCAATAAACAATGTAAGTAATAACCAAACTGCTTCAATATTATTAGAAAAAAATACGAGTACTCTTGTAATTACTGGGTATAAACCTAGATGTCTATCATAATCTTTTGCTAAAAGTATTCGTCAGAGTATATATAAAGTGTTATATATCCTAAAACCTAGGATCTCCTTTTATAGAACACAAGGAGTCCTTTACAAAGATAACTACCTATCTTTTAGGATCAGTTACCAGCATCCCATAATAATCTCCATGCATACTTATCTCCAAGTCAGCAGCTTTGACCATCAGCAGTATTAATCTTTCTTCTAGCAGTATTAACTAACTCTGGCAGTACTAAGTTTGTACTGGCAGTACTAACTCCATTAGTATTGTTAGTTATACCTTGGCAGTATTAACTCTTGTGAAGATTTATTCCCAACAATCCTCCCCTAAACTTGTGATTGTCCTTCAAATCATCAAGTTTCTTCTAAATTAAATCTTCTAGTCTTCTTCCTTTGCTGATGATTCTTTCAAAACATTTCTTCTACTTCTGCACTTGAGATCTTATAAACCTTAGAAGTTCAAAAGCCTGTGAACTCTCATGATCAACCTCCAATTTCTTTTTCAACATCTTGGAAATCATCTCTTGACTTAGAGGGTATTTCTTCTCTGTCAGCATATGTATGGCTATACCATTCTGCATCAGTAAAATGTAAATACCACAAAATTATATAAACTCCAACTAATCACATTATATTCATGCTAATTCTTCCATAGTTCATCTTCTTCATCAGGCTCAAATAAAGTATGTATATCTCCCCAAAGCATCAGATCATACTCTTCTGGTCTTGAAGTACTATACCTTTCCTTGACAGAGTCTTACCATTCCTCTACATCTTGTCTATCAAAGTCTTCAAGTATCTCACTCAAAACCTTGTAGTTCTTGGAACTGCCATCTCCTCTGAAGATTTGATAATACATGAAATTTCCTTCAAAACAACAAGTCTTCCAATCCATAATCCAAACCTTTGAAGATAGAGATTCCAACCTCAAGAGAACCTCTTCTCTAGGTATTATAGTCTAAAAATCCTTTGAGTTCTTCTTCTCAGCATCTTCCTCCATCTTCCTCTTCCTTGTGCTTTTTCTAAGGAATAAGATTTCTTCTCTTTGCTACCGAGGTTCTTTAACAACTACTTTCATTTCTCCTTGTGTCATCAACATTTCTTCTTCAAATTTTTCATGAGGAAAAACTTCATCTTTTCATGGAACTTCATCTTTTCAAGAGACTTCATCTTTTCAGTTCCATGCTCCATAGGCTTAATGTGTTTGATAAAATCCCAAAACTGTCCAAAAATATTTGGCCTACTCACATTAAAAAAAGAACATACCCTTGAAGTCACTAATCTTGTAGTTCCCCTGATTCTTCAAGTATTTGATCATGTTTTTCCTTGCTTGGGCAACTGTCTTTGGTTTCATCTTTAGAGCATGATACTTTAAAACTGAAGGATCATTCCAATCTATCTTCTTAGATGTCTTGGCCTCAGACATAGCTCTTTGTCTTTTCTCTTCATCCCACTGCACTAGCTATTCTTCATCTCTATGCAATCTGAGCACCGTTGCCTTCCGACTCTTCATTCATTTGCTCTTCAAGTCTGATGGCTTCAGCAAAACTTAATCTTTCTTGTTCAAGCTCTTTCTTAGACTTCTTCTTGGGCTCAGACTCTGTCATTATAGCTTTTCCCTTGTCTTTTCTTTTCCTTTGCTCTTCACTCCTTCTACTATAAGTAACAAGTCACCCTCCAGCAGTACTAAGATTTACTCAGCATACTAACTATTGGAACTTCATCACTAGCAGTACCTATCTTTGCACCCGCAGTACTAAACTTCACCTTCCTTTCTCACTTTCATGCTATTCTTGATCTAGAATTTACTTTGTATGAGTCCAACATCTTGATCACATGTTCAGTTTCTTTACTTGCTTTCTCTTGAACTATCTGCATCAGATAATATCCTCCCCCCCAGTTGGAAGAATCATCTGTAATGTCTTCATCATCTGAATGAACAATTTTAGCTCTCCTCCTTGCTTTCCCAATCTTGATTTGAGCCTCTAGCTTCTTGACCCTGAGTATGAGCTTAGTAAATGCAGAACTGTAGGTTTGCTTTGTTGTCTTCAAGTCATCCTCCAAAACTCCAATCCTGTCCATTAGTTTGGTAACCAAATCTATCAATTCATTGAGTTTCAAATCTACCTTCCCCTCATCACTTCCATGTGAGTAAACAACATGTATAGGTGATTCATTGGGTGTAGGAAGATGGTGTTCTACTCCAGGTGATGGTTGTGTTGGTGCAGCAGTGATATGTTCAGGTGTGGTTGAGTAGGTGATGGTTGTGTAGGTGATGGTGTATGAGCAGGGGTAGGTTCAGGTGAAGGTGAAGGAATAGGGGAAGGTGAAGATGTGATTCTGGAAGGTTAAGTTGAGAGTTCAGAAACATCTAACATAGAGGGGAAAAGTGCAACTTCTTGTCCTGAATAACCCTTTGTTGGCCTCTTCATATTGTTAAATACCTTCATACTAAGAGATGGAACAGGATATATTCTTGTGTGTTGTTGAAGTTGGTGTCTCTGCATATCTAGGCATATCTGAATGAACCTAGGGTACATCAAAAACTTATGGGGACTAGAGATACTAGACACCATGTGCTCAAATATCATCCTAGAGAAATTAAACTTCCTATTTGTGGCTAAACATATAACAACAGCTGTAATATTACTACTAAACTGCTCCCAAACAGTCTTCTTTGGGCTTAGGCAATGAAGAATACAGTGGATAAGAAACCTCCATTGAGGTGAAAAAGCACCCTTTTGAAAAGTTAACTTATCTGAGTCACTATGATATCCCATAAGCGCCAATTGCTCAAAGATCTCTGAGTTTGGAATAGAAGTAATACCATTTTGATCAGCTAACTTTAGATGTCTTCGTAAAGATCCTTCGGTGATAGACAGTGAGTGACCATCAATAGTAGCATTAATCTTGACTTCTCCATTATCATCAGTAGAAGCCTCAGCAGACCTCCAAAATTGTTTGATAAAGGAGACACAAACCTCTGGCTTCTTGGTGAGTGCATAGCAAATGTGACTTCGATTTAGGAAATCGATGATCTGATGAAACCCTGCACTCCCTGTAGATTTTTCTAAAAATGCGACCATGTTGTGCTTGTCACAAAACTCCAAGTTTGCCATGAATAAAACTGTGAGTAATCGAGTGGGATATGATCGTGGATGAATATATGAAAGCAGGAGAAAGTTAATTGTGATTTAAATAGAGAAACGGAGAGATATAGTTTGACCAATTTAAAGAAATTGAGTTTATCGTGATGAAAGTTAACATATATATATAAAGATCACGAAAGTCCAATTGGTCAAACCCCTATAACATAGGAATTTGGCGGAAATATCTCAACGGCTCTATTAATTAATGAAAAATCTGTTAGGCCCAAACAGTACTAACGGTCATCCAGCAGTATTAACTTTGGTCTAGCAGTACTAAAATACGCCTAGCAGTATTAACTTCTCCACCCATAAGCAGTACAAACTCCAAAGTTTTGTATGACTAAAAGAATAACTTCACACAATCTCTCTTTCTGTTTTTAGGCTCACATTTCATCTCTCAATTCTTTTGGCTCACTTTTCACTCTGTCTATTTTTCACACAGCTCTCTTTCTGTTTTTGAGCTCACCAATTCTCTCTTTTCTTTTAGCTCACAAACTCACACAAAGTGTAGTTTTTGGCAAACTACCAGCCATAAACGGATTTGAGGAGTCTTTACACCAATAGTACGTTTGCTTTTGGACTAGCCAATGCATCATTGTAAAAACATTGTGCATTGAAGAACATTATCTAGTTTCTTGAGATAAACGATCAACCTTATCAACGGTATTTGGAAGTCTTTACAGTAAGTACGTTTTGCTCTGGACTAATCAATTCTTATGTATATAAGACATGTGAACATGACATGACCAAGATTTGTTGTGTGGGTTGTTAAAACAACACTTGAAGACACAAACAACATTCCTCCCCATCAAGATAAATGCACATCATTGAGTAACCATTTCACACTTCATTGTTTATTCCTGAAAGAGTTAGCTCAAAACCAAGAAAAACCATAATCTGACCATTTTTCTTGTCTTTAGCAAGTTTATTAAACAAGATTAACATGAGACCTAGAAAAAAACTAGCAGTACTAACTAATTGTAACAGTTTTGACAAACAGATTTTAAATATAACTCTAGCAGTACTATTATAAACTAGCAGTCATTAAATTTACAAAGACTTAACAGTACACTAACATTAACAACTTTACAAAACAAAACAATCAGATAAGGGCCCATTAGGGATTAGCATACGCAATACTTGAAGCACCACAGAACTAAATACTTAGCCACATCAAAAACCTTTTGTAAGAAGATTCTGCTACATTATGATTCAGTTGGTCAATCTTAGCCTATTGAATCAACTTTTTAGCATTGTATCTCCTCTATAAAATGATTCCCTAATCTTTATATATGTTTTGTTTAGAATGTTGAACATAATTTTCTATTAGCAGATTGTATTATTATATATCGCAATATAGTATAGACAGTATTCATCTGAAATTTTACCCATAGTTCCCAGTTGTTTGTATCCAAGAACATGATCCACAGCAACTTGCAGCAGCCACGTATTCCAGCCTAAGTTGTAGAAGTGCACTACAGTAAGTTTCTTGCATTGCAAGAGATCATCCCTATTCCCAAAAACTGACAAACCTCCATGGTTGATCTCCTATCATGTTATCTCAACAGCATAGTCCACTGTCAATGTAAGCAACTAATTACCATGGAGAATCCTTAAGAATACCAAAGTCCTAAAGAATTGTTTATCCTTTAAAGGGAATCTAAAGATTTCTCTAACATGAGCTAAGAGATGGGATGTCTATGGAGAAACCTAAAACCTTTAGCACATCATCGATACTGCAAACCTTAATATCAGGCCTTGGATGCTGTAATAAGGAGTACAACGATAAGATCCTATCATAGATCTATAAAGATGTTCATACAACACAGCAGCATATCCATCCATGAACCAAAGCTTTTCCAAATCTGTGGAGTAGAGCCACTTCACATCTGAGTAGTTTTACTTCTTAAAATCTCATTGACATAATTTATTCTGACTGATAAAAAATGCCTTTCTTTTTCTGTTGGAACCTGTAAACACCAAAAGAAGGTAAGTTCTCCGATAGAACTCATTTGGAAACTTATCTTATCATAAGCTTCTCAAACTTCATCACATAACTCCTTCTTGTAGATATTACCAAAATAATGTCATCCATAATTTGTAACAAGCAAGATATGTCCCTTTGTTCTCTTGATGAATAATTTTGGTCAATCTTTCCTCTTTGAAAAACCATTGCACCAAGAGAATAATTTGCCCACAAAGTGTCATACCCAAGCTCTTGGTGCTTGATGCAATCTATATAATGCTTTTACTACCTTATTGACTTTATTAGGATGGTCAGGATCTTCAAAACCTGGAGGTTGACATACATATACCTCCTCTTCAATCTGACCATACAGGAAATCACTTTTTACATCCATTTGGTAGACCATGAATCCCATATAGGAAGCATAAGCTAAGAACATTCTTATTGCCTCAATTCTAGCCACAGGTGCAAAGACTTCATCATAGTCTATGCCCCACTTCTTGAGTAATGTCCATGAGCAACAAAGGTCTTGCTTAGTTTCTGAATGACAATCCCACTCTCCATCTTCTTTTTCTGTATAGCCCAATTAAGTACCAATTGCTCCTATACCTTTTAGGTAAATCCAACAGAGAATCAGACCTTTTTTGCCAGTTTGCAAACTATAGAGTTCCTTCAGCATTGCTTCTATACCCAGCTTGGATCACTAGAGCTTAGCAAACTCTTTTGGTTCTTCTTTGATAGAAAAAACAAGCAAAAAGACATGTAATGAAGGTCTGATGAGACTTCCCTTCATAACTAGCATAAGAAAACCTAGTTCTGAGTAAGAAGATTCATTCTTCTTTTGGTTTTTTGAATAGAAGCTGCACATCACCAACACATGTTCAATTGGGTGATCTTTGTGATTCCTTTTGTATGAGGAGTGGTAGGTACTGCATAAATTGTGGAATGTTCCCACAATTCAATTCTTGGTCCTTTCACATGTGTGTCCTTCAGATTCAATGACTAGGTTCCCTACAAGTCCTTCAGGGTAGCAGTATTAAACCTTTCCCCCCCCCCAAAAAAAAAAGGGACAACAGTACTGACCTTCTCTACTACCAGTATTAACTTCTGGTCTGGCAGTATTAACTTGTTGATCAGTAGTACCATTATCCTGAAGACTGCTATCTTCATGAGACTTTTCAGTAGCATCATTCTCATCTTTAAAACGCTATCATTATCTAAGTATTTGACATCATCAACAGATCTTGAGCATTCATTACCAAAATATGAAAGGCACCATCCAAATGCATTCAAAAGCAATCCTGATCTTGTTAGAAGATGCTACTAGACTCGGAAACACTTGTACACCTGCATCACATTAAAAATGTTCCCTGCAACCATTGTACACAATTTTATTGATAGGGTTAGAGAATCAATATCAAACAGCACTTTTGGCCCATTTCCTTCTATCATAGCTTATTCCATAAGAACTCAATATGCAAGTTTTCCTGAAACTTTTCCTGGTTTCTAAGTGTTGTATGCCCTAAAAGCTTGCTACTAAGGAATATCCACAAAAAAACCTTTATCACTCTTGCCATCACAACTTGCCAAATTATCTTAAGGTATGAGAATAGTAAACATGACAACCCAAAAGGTTTCATGAATCATATAGACTTGTTAAAAACCTCTAAAGAAGTTCATAAAGGAGTCCATTGTTATGAGGCTGACTATTAAGACCACAATATATGTACATAAGCAAGCAGTAGAACTGCCTCTCCAAAATGTGGTAGGTAACTTAGAGTCAGCTAACATTGTTCTAGCAGCCTCAATGAGTGTCCTATTCTTCCTTTCAGCTACACCATTTTGCTGAGGAGTCCTAGCTACACTATATTCTCTTTTAATACCTTTTTCTCTACATAAATTATCCATCACTTTGTTTTTAAACTCTGTCCCATTATCACTTCTGATTATTTTTACTTTCTTATCCACTAGGTTTTCTACTTCTTTGATAAAAGTTTCTAAGAGTCTTCACTTGTTTCATCCTTAGTTTGTTAAAAAAAAACCCAAGAAAATCTACTATAGAGATTCACCAAGTGACTACTAAGCAGTACTTTTTTATGCATTAAAAACAACTAACAAAATTATGGACCAAAGAGATCCATATGCAACAGTTAAACAATGGCTTAGTAAATGGATTAAAGGCCTTGGTCTTACAAGATTTTTCTTTGCGCAGTTTTATTATCAGAGGCTCTGTGTTGCTTGCCTTTAAGACAGGCAACACATGTTTGGTCATTCTCAAATCTTTTTAAGGGCAGATCTCTTACAAGATTTTCTTTGACAAGTTTATTAATATTCTTAAAATTATAATGACCAATAAAGCCTCTATGCCAGAGCATTGATTCCTTCAGATGTAGCCTTTGCAACAACAAGTTAAACTACTTTAGGAACAATGTTTTCATATCAAAACTGTACATGATTTATAGTCTAAGACTATTTAAGAAGTATCTGATTTTTCCATCAGTCAACTAAACTTAGAGATAGACAAGACATTCAAAGTCAGTAAAAAGAACATAGTTGCTTTTCGATTTTGACACAACAATCTGTGAAGACCAATAACCGAGGTTTGAACTTTAAACTCTTTACAAAGTATAATGATATAACCAAATTTTTAAACAACGTAAAATATATATAATATATAACACGATTGAAAATTACCAATTTACCCTCGAGGACAAAGGCAAAAAGGAAATTCTTCAAAATATATAATAAATATAATACGTATATTAAACCGGGAAGTATGATTCCGCGGACGAATTTTTACCCAACGATTTGAGAAATTGAAACCACGTTGATATGTTCGGATAAAATGATTGAATAGGAAATAATGGTTGAAATAGATTAATACATTTAACAATTAAAATTCTAACAAAGCTCTATGAAACAATAACGGGAAATCAAAATTTAACTGAAAACAAAAAACGGGACCCTTAAACGGAGGTCAAAAACCCTAATTTGCTAAAAATAAACCTAACTTAAATTTTTATTTTTAAATGGACTCTATTTAACTAAAAAGTAAGTTTAAAGAAAACTAGAACAAAAACGGAGTTGAAATGAGCGTTAAAACACGAAAAACGAAAACGAGAACGAATCCCGTTCTTTAAAAAACGAAATTTTGAAAATTAGACCCTACGAAAGCAAAACTAATTTTCTTAGAAACTTTATGATAAAAGAAATTTTTCTAAAAAAGATTTGTATTTTTTTGATTATTTTTCTATTTTTTATGATTTTTTAAAGTTTTTAATGAAAATAAATGTTTAAAAATACTAGACGTACTATAAAAATTCTAGAAAAATTACAGAAATTAGCTTAAACTAATTAAATCCTAGGAAAAATAAACTTATAAGCACAGCTTATCAAATAAGCCACGAAATAAACTGAAATAGCTTAATAGGCTTATAAGGACTAAAAGAGTATAAGAATTAAATGAAGGGAGATGTGGTTGGATGAGCTATTGAAGCAAACTGGTAAGACGTGTGTGTTGTGTGTTAGAGGTCACGAGTTCAAGACAGGATATACACCCTTTTTGCAATTTTTTTTTGTTGAAAACTTAAAGAACAAAGTTGTAGAGGACAACTTTTTAAGCTACTTTAATAAAGAAACTATAAGCTGAAACCCAAAGATGAGCTCTCAAAAGCTTTTGAAGTTGCTGTTTACAGTAAGTAAGCTTATAAGGACCAAAAAGCTAGTTTTCACTTAACAGCTTGCACACAACTCATTTTAAGCTCATTTTTAAAAACAA
>BQNB010025507.1:0-59563 GCA_026074375.1 Tanacetum coccineum | reverse complement strand
AAGCTCCGGCCTTAGATGTAGAAGGATGGAATAAGAAATAAGACATGAAAAGTTAGAACAAAATAAGCTAATAAAAAGATGAACGCGGATCGGGTATTTTTAAGGAATAGATCTAAAAAAATAAGCCAAAAAGCAACAAACTTTATGCTAGAAATTAAGCTAAAAATATAAGACCTATTATTTTTAGATCTAATCCACCCAAAACTAAGGTGTTCAAACAAGTGAACTTGGATTGGGTATATTTAAGGAATAGATCTAAGAAAATAAGCTAAAAGGTAAACAACTTTAAGAAAACAAAAAAGTAAATAAGCAATTTGAAAACTTTAACTACTAAAAGGCTTTTAGATCTACTAAACTAAATAATAAGCTCTCGAAATCAAGGGTGCTCAAGACTTAAAGATTAAGCCGAGGAGAAGACTCATGACACCCTTTTTAGCATTCAAATCGAGCATAAGTAAGAAATAAGCTAAATAAGAAAAGAAAATGAAAATAAGAAAAAGCTTATTTGGATAATATGAGCTTAGATCTAAATCAAATAAGCCAAAGGAATGATTATTTGAAGTAAGAAATAAGCTAGGAGAAAACTAGAAGCAATAATAAGCCATAATTAGCTTAAAAAGAAAAGAAAGGAAAATAGAGGATTGGAAAAAGAATAAGCCATAAGACAATAAGCACTTCAATCTTCAAAACATCTTCATTAATAAGCTAAAAAGTGATGATTACAATAAGCTAATTAAGCTATAAAAGCCTTTACAATAAGCTAAACTAAATTACACTACTACTAAATTAAATACTACTCTCTAACTCTATTTTCTACCTCCCTTTCAACGCCCTGAGCTGCTGATGCGTGCTTCATTATATAGCCCAAAGTAGGTGGGGGTATTTTCATCATTTTAGGCCTCCATCCACTCATATTGCTGGATCTAGGGGTATTTTGGTCTTTTTGCGCTTCACCAACTACCTCATTATTGCCATAGTCTGACCTCGTACTGACACATGCCTACCTCGTACTGACATGCGCAGAGTGCCACGTGTCACACTCTGATTGGTCAGCCGCCACTGGACCAGTACCTCGTACTGACATGACTGCCACCTCGTACCTGCCACGCCTGCATACAATGATTAGTTTGCCACGTGTCACCACCTGAGTGGTGCCACGTGGCGTAGGTACTGTTCCGTCACCGTCTGGTCAGCCGCCACCGGACCACCGGTCAACGGTGGTCAACGATGGTCAACGCCAACGGACCACCGCCCAATGGCGGCGGTCAACGGCGGCGGACCACCGTCGGACCACCGCCGGAACACCGTCGGACCACCGCCGGACCAACGGTCAACCACCGGTCAACGGTGGTTGATGGTCAGTCAACTGGTGGGCCGGGTCGGGTCTTGGGCCGGATCAGGTCGGGTATTGGGCCGGGTCTGGATCGGGTCAAGTTCGGGTCGGGTCTGGGTCGTGGGCCGGGTCGGGTCGTGAGGGGGATAAACCCCTCTGCAGGTTTCGAACTAGGGACCTTGGATATAGAAGCATATGGCTCTAGCCGTTGGGCTAGAGCATAGTTCTAGTAATATTGTGTAAAAAATAAACTATAACCCTTCTTCTATTTGGTCCAGGTTTAATATAATTAAAGGTTCAAATAGGGACGAAAAAGGATCAAAATAAAAAGGTTCACATATGAAAGGCCGATACCGTTGGACTCGTAATTTCGTGCTCTTTCCAATGGTGTGATGGTCGGGTCTTGGGCCGGGTCAGGTCGGGTCTTGGGCCGGGTCAGGTCGGGTCAAGATCGGGTCGGGTCTGGGTCCGCCACGTGGTACCACGTGTCAGCCAGCGTGGCAGCTGGCGTGGCGTGGAGGGGATTATAACCCTCCTGCATGAATCGAACCCCCGACCTCTTGGGTGAAATCTCAAAGCAAGCCACAAGACCAACTGCGCTAGGCAGTGGTCTTGTTATTTATATGCATTATTATTCCTTTAACCCACTTTTGGCCCTCTTCATTATATTAGTATTAAAGGTTCAAACAGGGACGAAAAAGGTTCAAAATAAAAAGGTTCAAATATGAAAGGCCGGTACAGTTGAACTCGTAATTTCGTGCTCTTTCTAATGGTATGATCGAGGAATATTAATCGACTTCGTTTCGACCTCGTTAAAACGTGGAAAACGTCGTCGAAGTCACCCGGAAATTTTCCGATTTTGCTTTGTTTTCAATCCTTTTGTACTGTATGACATTAAAAAAACAATACAAACACAATTGCACATATTTATCTCCATATTTTAGTGTTTTTATTTTAGTCCATTTTTAGCATTTTCAGGGTGGTACAAATGATGTGTGTTTTAGCACATATTAAATTCCCCCACACTAAGCCATTGCAGGTCTCACACGCAATGTAAATAAAACATGCCTGGAAATAAATAATTAAATCCTCTTTTAAATTATGACCCCTCTTAATCAAACAAGAACAGAAAAGGTCCATTAAGAAGGTTCAAAAATCATTTATTTTGAAAGCACCCATGTTTTAACTACTTATTCAATAAAAGATAAAAACTAAGATAAGAATTAAATAACTTATTTAAAGGCTTTTAAGAACGGAGTTCGTCATCCTTGATTATTTTTCACTTATTCCAACTAAGCTGAAAACGAAATCACCGTTAAATACAAGAATAGATGCTAACACTACTCATATTTGTAACTTGTAAACTTTTCACTCCCGACGATTATTATATTTAGGTGACTGTGCTATTTCGAATTTCAACCATGGATCAACGGTTTTTTTTTATGCAAAATTTTATGCTTCACGTTCCACCCGAGAATATAGAGTTTGAAGGCGAGATCATCCCATGTAGCGACTTTCGTCTCGACACATCCCAACCTCATCGGCTAAGTGACCAGGCTTTTGACACCTCACAGAGACTAGTATCGGGACTCACGGACCTTCGGTTTCAAAAACTCTTAGGCTTCTTGTTTAGACATAGCTTATTAGAAAAACTTTAAAATGAAATAGTCTTAGTTCAAAAGCATATTTAAATTTAAGAAAAAGGATTTTCCATATATTTATTAAGCAAAATAAACTTAAGCAACATTATTAAACCTCGGTCCTTTAGAAGGCTGTAACATCGGTCACGCCTCCGACAAGATGCAGCAAACATATTTCGACCTTGGATTATTATTATTATTATTATTATTTTTTTTGCTGTAATCATAATATATTACCGGTGCCTTTTATCTCGAAGCCACATCGATAGCGAGTCGACAAGAGGTTATTCTACTTATTATGACACCGGCCCCCGCCTTATATGAAGACTTCAACATCGGCCACGCCTCCGACACGATGAAGTAATCTGGCGAAGATATTTATTCTACTTATTAACTTCTTTATTTATTTATTTGCAACATTAATTTCGAAGAGAAAATTTTGCGATATATAGAAAAGACATCTTTTTGAAAAATTTAAGTATAAATTTGAACTAGGACTAAAAAAATTTATTGACTACATCTCAAAAATTGTTGATTTAAGTCTAATTTTCAAAAATAGCACGTATTATTAATCCGGTTAGGAGCTTACGGGAGAAAAAGCGACAAATTACATACATGAGCTCTTAAGATTTCCAAATAATCATTGTTTAGCATCTAACTCATAATTAACTCTATCACTTTTTGTTCTTCGCGAACGCTTAGTCTAAAAGTTAAGGAACAAGCTAGAGCTCAACACGCTCGATCGAGTCAAGATTTATTCTTATTCTACCCAGCGGGGAGGTCAAAATTGTGACAAAACACTTATTTTCTTTTTTGAAAATTTTTTCAATTTTTTTTTGGAATTTTTGGTGGTAAAAACGGGATTACGTGAAAAACAACACTGCAGGCATAATCAAATCGAAGATACCCCCTCTCATACTAGAACTAAACATCGTCCTCGATGTTTTAAGGCGGGTCTCTACGTAAATCCTAAGCCGTTTATTAGGTATGCTTAAAGATAAACGTTAGTCGATAAGATTAGGATATTGGATTCCTTAGGAATGAAAAAGGCAAATGCAAAAAAATTCCAAGTGTGAAAAGGGAAGCACAATAATATTCATGATCAGGATTAAGGATTCCAAAATAAGCAAAGATCGAAGACCGGATGATTGGAGGATTGAAAACGAGCACGGGTCTTCATGATCTTAAGGAATCCTGCAAAAACGATACCACAAACCAAAGAAAGAAGCACGCCCCCACACGTAGGCTATAAAATCACACACTTATTTATTAAGAAAAGAAATAGAAAAAAAAAAAAAAAAAAGAAAAGACCGGGTTGCCTCCCGAGAAGCGCTTATTTTTGTTAACCGAGTCTTGAGCCCGACTTGATCCCCCACACTTGAGCTTGGTCAAGGAGGATAGAAATGGAGATACGGGATATCCAAGTGAGGAATGTCCCCTCCAGAAATCATCATCGGGCATTTAGAAAAACCAAAAGTGATTTTGGCCCGATGAGATGAGAAAGGAGAAGAGAAAATACCAGGTTTGAACACTTTGTCCTCATTTTTGGATGAAAATGGGAGCAAAAGGTCAAATACTGGACAAAGGGTGGGTTGGGTGGGCAAAAGATTAGGCATAGGAACATCGTGTTCAGAAATGTCACCCACCACTTTCTTAGTAACAACGCCCGCATCGGGTTCAAAATTAAAGCAAATCTCAACATCCGGTGGTTCCGGAGGGGGACGGGGAAGAGACGGTTCATCAAAATGATCAAGAGAAAATGACTCATTCTCGGGAAGGGGAGGGGAGTCACTGCTAAGCAATTCTTCAAGAAAACAAATATCCCTTCTAGTCTTAGCGTCGATCTCAATGCCCGTGGCATCGATCATCGTACAAGAAATAAGTCGATCTCCTCCATAAGAGAGTCACTATCCTCAACGGGGATAGGAGGTGGAGAGAATAGACCTCGACAATCGTATCAGCAATTTCAGAATTACGTTCTTCCGGTGGTCGTGGAGATGAATTATCATACGACAAATTCTCAGCAAGACGAATTTTCGTCCTCAAGGTTCCGAGTGTATCAACATAAAACTCCAGTGGATTGGATCGTATGAGCTAGTTCACCGAGAACTCCTCGAGAAGAATATCAAAACTTAGGAGAAAGAAATCTTTAAAGTATTCACGGTTAGCAAAGATCGAATCAGATAAGAAACGTGCATTAAAACAATTGGATCTATCTTAGTAAAATGATTTCTTCATCAAAAAGAGTTCGAATAAATTTATGAAATTTTCTTCAATAACGCCTCATCAAAAGTGACCGTCATCACTAAGGTGAAATCGTCTTTTGAATCAAAGAGAGGATTCGAGAAAGTTCGTAAAGTCGAAGTTGATAATCACCAACGGGCACATCACACTCGCTTTCACCATCGGATAAATCCGCGGACTCACTTTGGTATGGACAAGGTCTTCAAACACTAGACTTAATTGTGTAGCCCGATTCCCGTTACTGGAATAGTGTCGAGATGCCATATCCAACCCATTATGAGAAGATCCAATGGGTAAGTCGGTGTGATTTGGAGGGCCGAATTATATAACATTCCCTTTATTTATTATTTCACTCATAAATGGAAGGCATCCAATTGTTGAAGCTTTTAAATCAAACCGTTTTTTATAATCATCATCACAATCACCGTCGAAATACCGCGTAACTCTCTTTGGGATTGAATAGATCTTTAACACTAGGTTCAAATGAACCTATTGTGGTCAAGATCTATCCCCTATTTTTAGAGATTTAAACGGTTTCCACTGTTGGAAAAAGAATACGTTTGGTAGAAATGTGTAATACTTAAAGTCGGACAATTCGTGATTCTTGAACGAATAAACTTGAGGAATATGATTTTCGTCGATATTTAACACTCTTGACTTTACGTTTACTTCTACTCCGCGCCTCCTTTTCATTGAGATATCGTTCTCATTCTCTTGCCCTCGCGGCTTCCTATCGAAAATTCGTTCTCTGTCTGAATTTTAATCATTTCACGCAACATTTTGCCTCGTTTTCCTTCATGTACCGTCCTCGATTTCGTTCTTAATTTCCCGTTGTCGATCTAATCTCTTCGCTTGAGTAAATTGATAATCCATTTGATATCCCCCACAATTTTCGCAAAATAATCGGCTTACTCATGATCGCACCATAAATGTGTGTACATTAGAATCGTCATGTAAATCACCACAAATGTACAAACAATATAGTTGAACATTCATTTTGCAAATCATATGTTCATATTATCACTAAAGTTTTTGATGTACACGTTCCGGTTCAAAATTAAACAACACGTGATGGACAAATCGAAACCGTCGTAATGATTGTTATCACAATTATAACAAAAATATGTCGAATATTGTTTTAGTTGGTCAGAAAAATTCGCGAGTGTCTAAAGAATTCAATTACAGCGAGGACAAAAGAACGACAAAATGCTCATCCACACCGTACAAGGATGAAAAAATGACATGTCGAGAGAATTAAACAATATAGAGGATAAGAAAAAGAATTAAACGGATTTTAGTTACGAGATATTTTGGGGGTTTTAATATTAATTTTAAAGATTTTTTTAACAATCTATTTTTAAACGGATAAACGGAAACAACTTAAAACCAAATATCATCTTACGTCACGTAGCTCTCAAAAAAATTGGCTTTTCAGGTGAGTCGTACTCGTAAGTGACACAATATGGTAAGTTTTTGAATCTTGGTTCGATTTTGGGAACTTTTCAAGTTCCACCGGAACTTATTTATGATAATACCTCAATTTGAAGGTAATTATAGTTGGTGTCTTATACCAACGTTATTTATAAATAAATATATATTTGGTCGCGCGAGCTCCACCCTTTTTTATGTGTGAATAAACATAATAAAATAATACTCACCAAAGGGACAAATCACGCGAGAGCATGTAACCGGAAGCAGTATAAGATGTTCCCGGCTAGTTATGTCCCAAACGAGCTAAATGGATTATCGAAAGAACGATTGAAGATGGTGTTTTGAAGTTAAACAAGAATGTGAATATATTGGTACTATACCTAATAGGCAAAATGAACACAAAGATAATCAAGAACATAAGCTAGAACAAGCATGAAAGCAACTAAAGGCAAAACAAACTAAAAAACTTTTACCAAAGGCACAATAATCTCTAAATAGCTTAAGAACAGACAAATAACTAATCTAAATTAAATAACAAATTAAGCATGCAATTAAGCTAAATTAAACAAGAGAAACACAACAGTACTAACAACATACTACCATATTAACTACAGTACTAACTTAAAGTTATACTGCCGCTATAAGTATGTACTGTTAAGTTAAGGTTAGTACTGTTAAGCCCTAAACAAAACACAATTAAACAGGAAATAAAGCAATAAGCTAAACAGGAGGTTAATACCCAAAATAAGCACTTAAGCATAGAAAAGAGCAACCAGAATGGACTATAATATAATAAGCTAGAAAACTATAACTGATTAACTCTTAAAAATTTTAAAAGACAAATAAGTTTCTACTGAAAACATACACTAAAATAAGCTTAATTCTACTCTAAAACTAAAGAAATCTAATAATGCAAAATTATAACGATATAATGCTTATTTAAACAACCATACTAACAGTTAATACTAGACAGTACTCTCTTTTACGTCGTACTGAAGTGTTAAGTTAGTGAAGTTCACAAAGTGAACTACCAGCTAAAATCTTAAGTTAGTAACAGCCAGTGTGGAGTTTAGTACTTTGTTCCTAAAAATGAACTATCAGTACTAACCTTGAAGTTGTACTGGCTTGTTAATACAGCCTTTAACATTTCCAAAATCATTTTTTATTTCAACTTATTAAAAAACAGATTATCAAATAACAATGTAACACACTTAATAAGCAATTTTCAATCCTAATAAGCACTTAAATAAGCATGAATTAGTCTAGCCGTATAAACTTAAAACAACATTTTAAAAACAAAAACAAAACACAACAATTCTGGCAATAGAACAATAAATAAAATAAGAGACTTACAACACCCTTCTCAAAAACAGGTCAAACATGAATCACAAAACTCTAGCTTTGCAAAAAACAAGTATGGGAGTCCATAATCCCATCCAAAACTGTCTTATCTTCCCATAACATCTCTGCTGAGTATATTTGAGAGTGATTGTTGAAATTCTCTTAACTACTTAACCTTTTAAGTTTACTTAGTTAAAACAGTTTCTAAACAATTGTATCTGAGAAACTTTATTTTGAACATAAAACAACTCAATTCTGAAACATAACACTTGGACTTAATAAAGTTACTTTAAAAACTAAACTGCATAAAACTTGAAAGTGTTACAGGCTGAAAGTAAAAAAAACTGTAAATAACTGAAAATAAGCTAAGTTAAATTAAAAACTAAAAACTAATTCTTATCTCCTGTTTTTCAAAGGCATACAAGAGCTCATATTAGCCGAAGTATTGGACTTGCATCTGCATACTTTGGAGAGATAAATCCAAGTGCTAGTTGAGTGAGGAGAATCTAGAGCAAATCCCAGCCTTATTTCTTTTGACTTCTTGGAGACAATCTCACCATAGAAGTGCTTTAGGAATGAGAGAGGATTGCCAAACATGGACTTTATAAAAGCTGGGGGAAAGGAGGTGGATAAATGATTTGTAGATTTAGTGATTTTGCAGGAGAGCTATGGGCCCAAAAAAACAGGTGCTTGCTGGATTTTTGGTATTGGCGGAAGAGCTATAACAAGTTGGGCTGTGGCAGAGAGAGGTTAGAAAGAATGATTAAAAAGGGGAATGTTTTGGCTTTTTTTGGTACAAGAAAAGCCCCTCCACATATTACTTCTCTTTAGTCCCTTTTCCCCCTTTTTATCTTGTATAAATGAGGTTTCCCAAATTGCATAATCAGCGCCCTCTCTTTTTTCCTCTAATATAAACTTATGATATGGCATTTTGACACCCTCAATTATATTTTTGTTCTTTGTTTTTTTTCTTTCGGAGTTGACTTGTCTTTGATTTGGCTTCATCACCTTCCACACTTTTCCATCCCGTGTCCGGTTTTTGTCGCTTTTTTGCTTGGTTTTTTTTGTTCTCTTTTGTGAGATATCCGTTTCCTGCTCAATACAAATGCAAATCATAACAAATAACAATTATTTTTGGTATGTTTTTTATTCTGTTTAAAGTTCGATTAAATGGAAAATGGTATGTGTAAATAAGCACATACCAAAATCCCCCAAACTAAGATGCTGGGTGTCCCACGCACTGCTATGAAGTAAGCACTCGAGAAACCGAAAATCTCAAATCCCCCTCGACAGTCCCGGTTCTCACCAATTTTTATATTTACACAACTACTCTAAATTTTATTTTTTATTTTTTTATATATATATATATATATATATATTTTTTTGGACTTTAAACATGTTTAGACTTCCTTTATTTATCAACAATGGGATCATAGAATGAAAAACGTTTCGTAAATAATCCACAGGACGTCCTGACAGGATAATTACATCGTCCCCCGGATTTTTTTCACAAGTCCCAGCTAAGCAATTAAACAAGACATTGTCGATATAAGTTTAGATGTTAACCGCATACTTTGACTTGTGAACTATTAACTCACAAAACAGAATATATATTTAAATGGTGTAAACTCATTTCAACCATAGATCAACGTTATTTTCGATAGTCATAATTCAAGATGAATCACACTCAAAGCACAACTCATTTGCACTTGTAACTTGATTTTAAAACATATAACTTTTTTCCAACATATTAATCATTTTCCATAAGTTCTTAAAGCTAGTAATGGTTGCCTTAGTTTGAACACCTACCTAGGCCGCGCATCCCAAGTAGGATATCACAACCAACACCGGTGTTTCTTAGTTTGAAACCCAAAAACCCCCCCCCCCCCCCCCGTTTTTTATGCTAGCGTATGGGAAATCACTCATCACCTTCTTCCTAATATGCTAAGGATCGTGTCTAAGTTGAACCCTATACCTAGACCTTTCTTCCAAGTGAGATAGCACAACACAAAGACAAAAAAACCAAATCCTAGAATAAAGACGTCTTAGTTTGAACCCCCACCTCGTGGTTAACGAGTGGGATATCACGACACATCTTTTACTAGCTCCATATGATCAAATGTATGCTTCATTGGCATAATTACAATATTCATGCATTTTTGCATTCATACTTCATTCATGCTTCTTTGCATTTTTATCTTTCGAAACCTTGCTTTTAAAGAATCAAGTTACAAATTTGAAGCTTTTTCTAAAAACATTGATTGACTTAGCTGAACAAGCACGTATGATTAGGTGGATTAGAAGCTTATGGGAGAAAAAGAACACAAGTTATTCATATAAGTTTTGAGACGAATCTTGCTTAACACATAAACTTTATATTTAACTCTATCATTTCTTGTTCTTTCACATTTTTAAAATTCAAAGCAAAAGAATTCGTGAAAGCTTGCCTGAAGGAACTAGCTAGGCTCAATACCCCAATCGAGATCAAAAATTATTCTCATTCTACCCAAAAAAATCAAAACTGTGACAAAACACTTATTTTATTGATATTGTTTTTTTTTTAATATATTTTAGCAATTTTTTTGTATTTTTTGCAAAAATTTTGGTGAAAATACAGGATTACGTGGTAACAATGCTTGCTGCAGGCAACAATCAAATCGAAGATACCCCCCAAACTATACTAAACATCGTCCCTCGCTGTTTTGAAGGTACCACGTTATCCCTAAGGCGTTTATGAAGTATGGCCAAATGATAAACCGTTAGTCGATAATTAGATATCGGGATTCCCAAATGCTCTGAAGCTGAGGATTTGAAGCTCGAGTGATCGAATAGACAAAACCGAGAACTTTCACAATCCGGGCAATCCTGGACAATAAACAACAACAACACGAAACACGGGTGATAGAAAAGACAAGCTATCTCACACAACAAACAACACTTATTCATACAATTACAACTACGGATAAGCATGGTGCGCTCGACCCACGAAGCGCTAGTTTAAGGTCGCTATGCTTGACCCGCAACCTTAATTAATTGGACCAATAGGAATGTTTTGGAGATCGGACTACCAATTGTGGATGTCCCCCCAAAAAGTAGTGCTTAACACGATGACCATTCACTTTGAAATTCGGCCCGTTGGCTTGAGATAGCTCAACAGTGCCGTAAGGAAAGACTTGAGTGATGGTGAATGGTCCACTCCAACGGGATTTTAGTTTGCCCGAGAAAATCTTCAATCTGGAATTAAAGAGGAGGACTCGATCACCGACGTAAAACGCGATTTTGATCTTGGAGTCAAAAATGGATTCTCTTTTTTTTCCTTATAGATCAATGATTCTTCATATAGCATGATCACGAAGTTCGTTAAGTTCATTTGAGTTGAACATTCGTGATCACCGCTTAAGAAAGATCAAAGTTTGCTTGTTTCAAGGCCCAATTAGCTTTGAGCTCAAGCTCGATCGGAAGATGGCATGCCTTTCATACACAAGCTTGTAAGGATAACACCCCGATGGGCGTAGTAAGGGCGGAAGGCCCATAGTGCAATGTCATCTAGTTTGTACCGACCAGGAAAGCACGGTTTTCACCTACGGTCCTTTCCAAGATACGTTTCAAACCACGATTTGACACCCATCGACTTCCCACATTGTTGTGGGTGATATGCGTGGAGAAGCGTGATGACATCCATATTTCTGCATGACCTGCAAATTGGTCATTGGAGAAATATTCCGCGATCACTTACATAGCCCGAGGGCAACCAAATCTGGCGAAGAGAGATTTATAGAGATTTTGCACACGACTCTGGCATCATTGGTGGGGAGCGCTTTCGCTTCAACCCATTTTGACAAGTAGTCAACGGCCATGAGAATATATTTGTTCCCTCGTGAAGACGGGAACGGGCCCATAAAGTCAATGCCCCAAATGTCAAAGATTTCACAAACTTGGATGGGTTTTTAAAAGGCAAATCTCATCCCTTTGCGAATTTTTCCCTTGTCGTTGGCACGAGTCACACTTTTGAAAACTCAGTGGCATCCTTGTAAATGTGGGCCAAAAGAAGCCGGAATAAAAATCTTTTTGGCGGTTAGGTTTGCAACCCATGATGTCCCCCGGTGGGTCCATTTGTGGCAAAGCCTCGAGAATGCGAGAGCTTCCTTCCGTGCACACAAATCGCCTGATCACTTGATCCGCACATATTTTAAACAAGAAGGGGTCATCCCAAAAATAATGTTTCACGTCCTTGAAGAACTTGTATTTTTCTGTTGGGTTACATGCCCTTCACAACGAAGTTACCTGACGTGGTAATTTGCAAAGTCAGCAAACACGGATTACTAAATCACCACGAAAAGTCACCCATACTTAACGTCTCGAGAGGAAAAGTTTCATCATGTAACCTCTTAGGGTCGAAAATGATTTCCATACGGTTTTCTAATCGGGACAGATGAACGCTAGCGAGGTTCTCAGCTCCTTTTGTGTCAAGAACATTTAAAGTCCAAATTCTTGGAGGAGAGAACCCATCGAGCAATCTCGCTTTACATCCTATTGGCAAAGAAGATACTTGAGAGCGAATGGCCTATGCACTATGCCCCCCCCCCTATTGTTTTTTCATGATAAGATCAGACCGAATTTTTCGAATGATACACCTACGGCTAACATATCCTTTTCCGTCGAGTGTAATTAGATTCATCTCGCATCGTCTTGCTAGCATAATGGATAGGCAGAACGTGTTTGTCATGAACGATTGCCCCAACACTGCCCCTATGGCGTAATCACGTGCTCGAACATAAAGTTTCAATGTAATCCCAGTTTGGGGCAAAATCAAGATCGTAGCTTCCGTAAAGTTAATTTAACGTTTGGAAAGCTGGATGCATTCATTAGAGAAGATGAATGGGAGTAATCTTCTCGAAAGATGAGTTATTGGTCGGGATATTTTGAAAAATCTTTATGAATCTCCGGTAAAAACCGGCATACCAGAAAAACACTAACTTCCTTTGACATGTGGGATGAGGTATTTGCAATGACATCTATTTTGGCTATGTCAACCTCAATCCCATTTTAGAATTTTATGGCCGAGGACAATGCCTTCTTTGACCATAAAATGGCTCTTCTCCCAGTTAAGACACAAAGGTGTCTTCACATCTTTTGTCAACATTTCCAAGACAGAGGCAATTTTCAAAGAATACCAAACACCGAGAAGTCATCCATAGAAGACACCATGTCTTTTCAACCCATGTCGTGAAAGATGGCTAACATACACCTTGAAAGTTGCCCGGTGCATTGCATAAGCCAAAGCATGCGACGGTAGGCAACCGTGCGTAGTACAAGAAATGTGGTCTATTCTGATCACGAGGGTCAATGGGAATTTGGAAATACCCGGAGAATCCATCAAGGAACAATAGTACTCCGGTTACCCCCCCCCGCTTAATCCTCGAGCATTTGATCCATAAACGGTAGAGGAAATGGTTCTTTATACGTTATGGCTTCCTTAACTGCGGTAGGTCAATGCATACCCGAACCCGCCACCCGTAACCAATCGAGTTGGGATCACTCATTTTCTTCATTTTGAACAACGTAATCACACGTTTTTGGGCACACAATGTATTCGGGCTGACCCATGACTATCGAGATTGGGTTAAATCAATCATGCGTCAAGAAGTTTTTCACTTCATTCAGGGTGATGAAACGTGGATTTTTGGATTAACCTTTCACTGATGCTGAACTGTAGTTTATAGTCCCCCTCCATTAGAATTTGTTGGTACAAAATTCTGGTTAATACCCTGAAATGTGGGAGAGCGGATTTTTCCTCAACATCCAACTCTTTAGCAATAATGACGGGCAACTTGTTGTCGCCCTCCAAAAATGCATACTCGAGATGGGGAGGCAGTTCCTTGAGTTCAACCTCAGTAGGTTCATCAACGGAAGAATTGGCTGTATTAGTTTCACAGACCTTAAGCTCAGTTCGGACTTCTGGGAGATAAGTTCCTTGACTTGGAGGGGGAAGTGGTGGTTCACTATTCAAGATGGCTTCTAGAATAAGAATGTCCCCCTCAGGATCATAGTAGAATGGATTATATGCTGGACAATCCGGATCATCTGCTAGACCAAGGAAAGAGTCGGCTTCTTCGAGAAGCAGGAAATCACTATCCCCAAATGGAGTTAGGGTAGGAGAAGAAGTAGCAACAATTGGATCATAATACGGAGTGGAATTTCCACTCGCGATTATATCAGTAAAACCAAGAACTTCTTGAGAGTATTCCTCACAAGCCATATCAATGACGTCAATCTTGTTTGCCGTCATGTGAGTGTAATTGGCCGAGTATCTCGAAGTCTGATCCAAATTGTAAGTGATGGCTTCACTTCCTATTCTAAGAGTTAATTCACCCTTGTGCACATCAATCAAAGCACGACTGGTCTTTAAGAAGCACCTCCCGAGAATTAAAGGGACTCGGGGGTCTGGCTCAAAATCTACAACCACAAAGTCGGCTGGAAAGTGAAATACACCAACTTTAACGGAGATGTCTTTTGCAATTCCCATTGGTTTAGAAATTGATCGATCCGCAAGTTCGAGTGTCATGCAAGTTGGAGTAAGATCAGGAAGTGAAAGCTTTTCCCAGACTGAAAATGGCATTAGATTAATGCTAGCACCGAGATCGGCTAATGCTAAGCATTCATCCATCCCTGGAAATTCACAAGGAATCAGGAACTTGCCGGGGTCTCCAAGTTTTCTGGGTAACTTGTTCAAGATGACCGCCGAACAATGTTCATTCATCGAAGTTCGAGCTAGACAGGGTTCATTGGAAGTTCGAGCCACTTCAGTAAGTTTCTCTTTATTCCCAAGTAAGGTTCTTAGAGTCGAGGCGAATTTGGGCATTAAAACAAGAGCATCCGTAAAGCTAATCTCGAAACTCATCTCTTTGAAGATTTCATAGAATTTGTCGATTTGTTCATTAGCTTGATTACGGCTCTTTTCATTATCACGCCTCGAAGGATATGGAAGAGAAACTGAAGGTTTAGTGTTTGGTACGGGAGCAACAACAGGAGCAACATTGGGCTCAGGATTTGGATTACGAGACTGAATTTGAACAACAGGAGGTTGGACGTCTTCGGTGCTTCCGTTATTAGCAGGAGGCATCGTGTCCTTTGTCACCTCGGTGTCATGATTAACTGCTTTCGGTCCTTGGATGGTAACACCACTTCGGGTAGTGATACCTTTTAAATCTTCCTTTGGGTTGGTAACAGTGTTACCAGGAAGAGTTCCAGAACCGGAAGTAGAAGCTGTATTAGCAGTAACAAATTTTGAAAGCATGTCAGTCAAATTTGCCATTTGGGATTGCAGGTTTTGACCTTGGTTTTGCATGTTTCTCAACACTGCATCATTGGCTGTGACATATCTTTCAAAATCTGTTTTTGACACACCGTGTGTCTGAGGAGCAGGTCCTTGATGAGCTACTGGTTGATTGACCGGAGGTCGATAAATCTGACCGTGGTTGAAATTCTTTCCTCTGTTTTGATTGAAGTTATTTCCTCGATTGAAATTGTTTTGACTATTTGCATGAGGATTCTGAATGGGAGGAAAACCAGGAGGTCGAATTTGATTTGAGACCATCGGAGGTCGATAACCAGAATTAGCTTGGTTGAAATTGGCCGCAGCGGCCTGGGACACATACTCTTGGATATTGTCATGGTAAATGTTGCTATTAGTGGCTGGACAGTTTTGATAAGAATGACCTCCCCCACAAGTTACACAACTTTGTTCAACCGCTTTTACGGGGGCGGAAGCTGGGGTTTGGTTCTGTCTGTCGAGAATTAATGCCCGAACCATGTCTTTGAGTTCAGCAACATCAGACGAGACTGCTTGGGTGTAAGAGCTGGTACTCATTTTAGGTACAACAGCTTTGTTTCTTGGTTGGCGTACCTTAGACTTGCTCTCGATGATTTTTAAACATTATCGAGGCAATTTGTCTAAGAAGTTACCACCGGCAGCAGAGTTCAATGAATCTTGATCAATTGAGTTTAGGGCATTATAGAATGTATCGAGTTGATGAGGGGCATCCCCCTTATAAAAAGATCATGAAACGTCCCAAGCCTCATAAAACGTCCTCATCAAATTTTTTGCGAAGATCTCCGTGATTATCATTTATGAGAGTTTTGTCGTTTTAGGAGGGAGGGATGAATTTGGTTATAAATTTCGAAACAAGATCATCCCAAGTTACAATCGACCGATGGGGTTTTTTTCTAGCCAAATCCCGGGCTGCCCCTTCAAGAGAAAAACGGAAAAGCAAAAGTTTAACCGACGTTATTTGGTACGTTCGGAATCATCATTGTAGAAGTGATCTTATTGAAATAACGGATGTGAGCATGTGGTGGTCTTCTTTATCATTTCCAAAAAATTGCTTTGTTAGACAAGATTCAGAAGACCATGCTTGATCTCAAATATTCGCGGTGATTTTCCGGAATAACTATCGCATCCACGTACCCCTCAGTGGGTGCTTTCGAGCAATTGGCGCCATAGTACCATTAGCAGCCATCGTAACTATAGAGAATTAACAGGTTTTCTCAAGATTGGATTATTCAACAGAATTTTGTCGAACTTGTGGTTGTCGACGTCTACGGCTTGAGAGACGGGTGCGCATGCACAAAATAGAAATATAAAAAGAAAATTTACACTAATTTTTTGGTTTTTCAAAGATTTATTCACAATTGATTTTAACGGACAATGAGATAAGACAACTTAAACCAAATAATCTACTTACTTCACGGTAGCTCTCAAAAAGATAAACGCACAGGTGAGCGGAGGAGTAGGAATAGCGCGAAGCTTATTTCTCCTTTCGGGTCGTAGTTCCTAGGAACAACCCTCCTTATACCCACTTTATAGTTTGTTCAACTTTTCAAGGTGAGCCGTACGTCGTAAGAGACACAAAAGGCAAGTTTTTAAATCTTTTGTTCGAGTTGGGAACCAACAAGTTCACCGGAAGTTATTATGATAATACCTCAGTTGAGAATATTATATTTTGGTATTTTTACCAATTTGTGAATTTTATTTCTTTTTTTATGGACAATGTTTTTATATTTTTGGTTTTTTTTCTTTGGTTTTTATCTGATAATTATACTAAAAGAAATGAAAAATATTTTTGTACTTTTTTATATTTTTATAATAAAAGAAAATATTCACAGTTTCAAACACAATTGATCAAACGTAACGATAATCGGCTTCACAGCCTCCCCGGCAACGGCGCCAAAAATTGATTGGTGATTTTCACACTATATATATATATATATAATAAAATATAAAATATATATAAGTCTAAAAATCAACAAGATCAATGATACCGAGAAGTAGTATAGAGTGTTCCCGGGTCGTTTATCCCCAACGAGGCTGGACTGGAGAATCGATACAGTCGAAGATTTGAGTTTGAAGGAGAAAAATGATTTGAGAGTGCAGGAAGTTAAATTAAACAATAATAAACAAAAACGTTTAAGAAAAACCTAGAAATTATGAAATTAAACTAGAAAACGAGAGCCCGAATCCCGAACAAAAGGGGGAAAAACCTAGAATCTTTAAAAATAACCCTACGAAGAAATTTTTGCTTCTAAACTACTCTAGGGATCAAATAACGAAGAATGAAAAAGACTAGACCGAAAACGGAGTTCGTTTGACCCAAAAACGAGTCAAAACAAAATCCCGCACCCGGACCGTTCTTTAAAAGAGGAAAAGTTGTAAAAATGACCCTACGAAAATTTTTATATTTTTCCTACAAACTAGATGACAAAAGAAAATTTTCTAAAAAAGCAAAATATTTTTTTGATAATTTTTGTATTTTTTATGAATTAAATAAACTTTTAACGAAATTAAATTATAAAAAATATTAAATGATTACGAAAAATTCTGAAATTTTTTCTAAAAATACTTTACACCTTAACAATCCTACGAAAAATAAGAAACACAAAATTGGCTTAAGGAATAAGCCCGAATAAGCTGTCACAGCTTATTAGCTTATAGAGTGAAAAAGCCCCTTAAATACCACAGCCCTTGAGTCTTTAACGAAAAAGACCCAAGGGCGCAGCGGTATAAGTGTTGGTAAAAGGGGGAATGTATCGAGAGGTCTCGGGTTCGAGTCTTGCTCACCCGGTTCCCTTGTCTTTCCCCTTTTATTTTTTTTTCGAAAAGTCTAGGGTAGAAAGTGTAAGAAACGAGACTAAAGGGTAGGCGGGCAAACTATTATGAATTTACACTACAATGCAAACGGGTACCCCTGAACTAATGGAAAAGTTCCAAACAGACCTTGCGACTTGGCTTATTTTTAGCTTATTGAAAAATTGAGAATTAGCAAAAACTTAAAACATGAAAGTTACTAATGAGCTTATACTAAACAACTTTAACAAATGCACTTTCTACTTTTATCAAAAGAATAAGCTAGAAAATACAGCTTAAAAGTGGCAGTTTGGCTTAAAAGGGCTTAAAGGCAAAAATGCTTAACTTGTGTGGACAAATAAGCTAGGAAAGAGGCTCAATAAGTTAAACAACTATTTATACTAATCTAAAAAGCTATTAAGAGCTAAAATAAGCTAGTGACATAAGCTAAATAAGCAGAAAGAAAAATAATCAGTCCCTACACCTAAGCCATGTGAAAACAGCCAAAAGGCAAGTTTGTGCTTAAAAATAAGCACACAAATGAGCTTCCTAAGGTCTGAAAATCAAGAGGCTTATACAAGAGCTTATTGGCTCTTGAAATAAGCCAATAACTTGGGCTTAAATGCTCTTAATGGCTGAGAAAAATAAGCCTAAAGTCTCCCCTTTGCACCAGGGGAGCTTTAAGGCAAATCTCAAGGGCTTATTTGACAGCTTATTTTAAGCTGTCAAATAAGCTCTAAACACACAAATAAGCTAAAACAGATTGAGTGTTCTAGCTAAACAGCTTGTGCACCAATTTTTAGCCTTTAAAAACCATTTTAGCTTGCTTATTTTTGATGGTGAAAAAGGGATGGTAAATTTGTAAAACTGCTACACAAAAGACTTGGTGGTTTTGACTCACCAAAGTCAAAAGACAAAGGACTTGTTACAGCCTTTTTTAACACACAAAATACACACTTTTTGAACCTTAAACTCACACTCTCAAGTGCTTAACTAAATAAGCACTTGTGACCCCCTTTTTTAAGTCACAGTTTCAAAGTAGGTGTATAAACTTTTGAAAAACAATTTTCCAACTAAATAACTTTTACAAACAGCCTCTAATAAGCTTAACACTTAAACTAAACCTAACTACATAACCCCAACCCATGCCAAAACCTGTTTTGACCCACTTTCCATGTTAACCCAAACACCCCTTTACTTTAACTGTCAAACTAAAATGATATTAAAATCTATTTTAACACTAAAATTATTAAAACCTTTTATCCACTTACACTATAAATAACCTACTTAAACTATTTTAAGACTAAAATCTACAGCTTATGTTTCAAATATAAGCACTTTCTCTCCTAGCTTATTAGTTCTTAATGATGACAGAAATGAAGACTATAAAAACTAGATGAATCTTAGCTACAAAAGTTTAAAACAAATGCATATTAAAACTAACTAAACAAGTCTAAACAGTATTAAGCACAAAGTAAACAAAGGAAATAAGCTACTTGAATTAAGCTATGAATTTGTTAAAATGAAATATAGAAAGTTAAAACCTGAAGTTGTAGTCTCAGCACTAAGCCACTCTTGTAGAGTGAGTGGCTTTAGAAAAAAACAACCCTATTGGCTCCTTAGCCTCTAAACCTTGAGCTATAAGCTCAATAAGCTCTTTGTGGCTTATTACCCCATAAGCTTCCAAACTTGAAATCATCAACTATGAACTAAATGGACTGAAAACAATATTTAATAGCTTTTAACAAGTTTTAAACTGAGTTTGAGCTTATTAACAAGAATAAGCTCAAAAGAGCTTATTGACTGGCAAATAAGCTCATAAGCTCTTTGGGTGGGCTTATTACTTCAAATGGCTTCCAAATTCACCCAATGGACATTTATGAACTTAATTTCAAACTAATGCAATATGAAAGAGCTTATAAACAAGTTATGGCTAAATTAGTCGCTTAATGGAAAGGAATAAGCTCTACTGAGCTTATTGAGGAGCTTTTTGAGTTAAATAAAGACTTAAATTTTCATTTAAATGAATATATCAATTGCTTAAAGGTACTTTAAATTAAAACACTTAAAAATACAATAAATAACTTAATAATACTGATGTAACTTTGATATCAAAACTGAATATTTGCCACAATGGATTACAAAGCTTATTTTTAGCCGGAAAATCTTACACTAGGCTTTCTCTTTCTTTCTTTCTGATGTGCTTGTTTGTAGACACACAAACACAGGTGTGTTTGTTGTGTGAGAGAGTTCTAGCCCTTAATCTTGGCCCTTCAATCTTTAAAATCAATCCTAGCCATCGAATTTGGTCTTGGGGGGTGTGGGATTGCCAAGTTGGCAACTTTTTGGCTGGGAAAGGTAGTGGAGGAGGGGGGAATTGATTATCCATGGAAGGGATGAAGGTTCATGGGGTAAAACGGGGTTTATAATCCCGTGAAGTGTGTACCATGTTTTTTGGCGGGAAAAGAAGTTTGAGGGCTGTTACAGAGTGAAGGTTTCACTCTTTGGCAAAAATGGCCCCTCATGGTTAATGTTGTTATTGCACCCACGGTCCCTGTGGTTAAATAACTTTTGGGGACTTGGCAAAACAAGTCCCCAAGAGTTATATAACTCTTTGAAAAATGTTCCGTTCCCTTTGGTGTACAAGTTAGGGGGTTGGCAGTTTTGCCCCCCTACTTGTCACTTTGAGCAAATTGCAAAACTAACCCTTCTCTTTTCTTTTCCTCTTTCCTTCTTTATAAATAAGTTTAGGGTTTGGCAATTTCAGCCCCTAAACTTATATTTCTTGAACTTTGGCCCCGGGGTTGACTTGACTGTTGACTTTTTGACTGGATTGACTTTCCGGCTTTGATTTGGCTTTGTCTTTCACAGTCTTTTTCATTCCGAGTCCAGTTTTGTCGTTTTGGCTTTGTTTTTCGTCCTTTTCTTGGTTATCCGTTCCTGCACAATACATTTAGCAAAACAAGCGTATCTTTGGCATTTTAAGTCCGTTTGTGGTTATTTTAGCTCGTTTTTAAAGGTAAAAGGTATGTGTAATTAAGCACATACCACAATTGCTTTAGGAGCTGAACCTCCAAAATTAAAGAAACCTAAAATGAAATCTGATTCAGCCATCTCATCTGAGGAAACTCCCTCCAAGAAGAACCCTACTAAAGCTAAGAAACATGTGTTAGGAATTAAGTACTCTAGACTTAATTCTGTTAGTAATACAGTTAGTTCTGCTAGTACACATGTTAGTACTGGTAGAAGAGTTAGCATAGTTAGTATGGTAGTGTTTTATAGTTAATACTGACCAGTATAAGATGTTAATACTGATAGTTCAAGTTAGTATGTTAGTTTATCGTTAAGTCTGCTTATGCAGAAGATGGTTGGAGTTAGAGATATGCATGAGATATCTTAGGAAAGGATATGCATTATCTCTATACTCGTTTTGTAAAGCCCATTAGGGTTTTCTTGGTGTATAAAAAGAACCCTAGGCATAGTTAGAATATACAGATCTATATAGATCAATTAGCGATCATAGTTTGTAATCAAGGCAGATTCAAGCTATAATATAAAGTGTGAGTTTGATAGAAGATCTCTTGTGTTTGCTTAATACTGTTCTTCTTAGCATTGTTGATTAGTTTCCGCATAATCAATAGTGTTTAATCAGTGTTTCATTATTGTTGCTTTGGATTTATCTAAAGTAACAAACCTTTGCAAGCTAAAGGTTCAAGATCTATTCAGTAAGGGATCCAACAAGTAGTATTAGAGCTTATGTGGAAACTCTGAATAAGAAGAACTCCATTATTTGAAGCAGATTTACATTATCAAAACCAGTAAGATGGCAGAACAAGACTTCTTCACCAACTATAAGCAATGAAAATCCCTATCATCATAAAAGGGGAGATATGCTATTTGGAGCATACGGAATGCGAAATATATCTGTCACATAGATATAAACCTATGGGATTAATTTAATAACAAAATTGTCAATGGAGCTCACAAGAAGATGGCTGCCAACAGTAGGAGAACAATTGTCCGCTGTCCTTAAGACTGCCAAACAACCGTCTGCCCATAAGGAATCAGGAAAAGAGTTAAGAAACATCTTGCTGTTAGCAATACCTGTATGATTATCTCCTTAAGTTTCATAATGTTCCAAAATAAATAAAAAAATACAATACATGCTAAATCTCTCTAGGATTGCAATCAAATCAACGGTTTTGAGGAAAAGATGAATCCAAAAAAGTTGCAGAGGAATGTTTTTTAAAAAAATCAGTTTGAAAAACCTTTACCACTGCCAAATGAAAAGCTTGGATAAGGATTATGGTTAGGTTCCAAAAACCATAAGTCAATTGGAGGATATTACTGCTCCAGATTTCAAAGGATAAGTTTTCAACCAAAGTTCCCTAAGCAGTCTTCCTCCTTTCATGGAGACAATTGCTTTAATCATGAGAAATAAGCCAGACATAGACCAGACTGATATTGATGATCTCTACAACAACCTTAAGGTCTATGAAGATGAGATGAAAAGGTCTTTAAGTTCCACATCAAATTCTTAGAACTTGGCTTTTCTTTCCTCTGAGAATACAAGCAACACTAATGAAGTTAGTCCTGCTAGTAGAAATTTTGGAGTTAATACTGTGAGGAACTAGTTATCAAGGCAGGTTTCATCTACTCCAGGTGTGTGATAGTAGTATGCTCTTTCTTTGCACAAACAGACAACCAGGTCTCTACTTGATAATGAGGATTTACAGCAGATTGATCAAGATGACTTGGAAGAATTAGATATTAGATAGCAGGTGGCCATGTTGACTGTTAGGGTACAGAGAATCATTCAAAAGACAAGAAGGAACTTCGATTTCAAGGTATACAACACTGTTACCCTTTGATAAGTCAAAAGTTGAGTGCGTACAACGGTCACAAGAAGGGCACTTTTGCTAAGGAATGCAATTCAGGAAGGAACTAGGGAAAAGATTCTTATAGGTGATAAAGGCAGGGGGATGCTAACAACAAATGAACCCATCATCACAAGCACTGGTGGCTCAAGATGGTTAGAGGCTATGCACTGGAGCAATGATTTTGATGAACCAGTTAATTATGCTTTAACGACCATCTCCTCCTCAAGCTCATCAAGTTCTTCTGACAATGAGGTACAAAACTGTTCTAAACAATGTCTAGAGTCTTTTATAACTCTTTGTTAGTGCAAATATTACGATATTTAATCTACACGTTCTCTTTTGTTTTGATAATGGCAAACATGTAATCTGTAAGACTTAACGTATAATGTACAAGTTACTCGTCATTATATTTTGTCTCAACATATATCAACAACTCTTGACGTCTCGAATCCTCGTATGTTACAACACAGGTTCGTACATGTTTGTTATGTTGCATTATAATCAAACGTCATTTCACATTTGCATCAACAAGTATTTTATTTAAACAAGTAAATTATTTTAAACAAGCACTCAACGAGGACATTTTCTTTACAAAAGTTTTACTGACACTTTAAATTACAAGTTATTTTTTTTTAGGAAAATAGAATAGAAAATGGGACTTTTTACATAATGCATTACTCATCTAAATCGGATAATAAATCTCTACAAGATACATAATGATCCTTTTAAAGATTTGCAAATCAAAATTTGGGTTTTTGTTATGTAGGTCGAGATCGCCCGGTGCCATTGGGTTTTCAAGCCGGTGCATTGATACAGTGTCGCCGGTGTCTTTGCTTTTTTATAAATAGAGGAGTTTTTCCACTCTTTTTCTTCTTTCTTTTTTTTTTTTTCTTTGTTTTTCATCACTCAAAATATATCTTTTCACCCTTTTATCCACACTTTTCTCTAGTTTTAGGACATTTAGTTTTGTAGAAACACACTCATTAATCACTTCTTATTTTGCATATGATCATATTTGCTTCTAACTTTTTTTTTGTTGTAAGCATTACTTCTAATGAGGATCACCAAAGCAAGCCTTAAAGATCTTGCCCTTTCCATTCACCACCAAGAATATACTTATGAAGATCCACATAATTAGAGATCTCATCATCATCATCCATTTGAAGGCTTCCATTAATGGAAGTTTATTTAGATTAGGCATTTGTATCCATTAGACACATTGTCTTGGATCATCATTATAATCACATTTTGTATCACCAAATAGGATTAGATGGTTTATGTGTTTGTGCCATAAAACACATGATTTATTGTGTTGGGTTTGGGGTTGGTTCTACCCGGTGTGTAGGACTCGGTATCTAGCTTTGTACCGGATAAAGTGTAAGCGATGATGGGTTGGTTCTACCGGTGTGTAAGAACTCGGTATTTAGCTTTGTACCGGAAAAAGTGTAAGCAACGTTGTGTAAGGTTTTCTCCGCCAAGAAGGGAGCTTGTTGATCTAGTGAAGTAACTCTCAAGTTGGGTACTTGGGGAGTGGAGTAGGGCGGAGAGGAGCTCCGTGACCGAACCACTATAAATCATCGTGTCCGGTTTGCATTTCCTCTTACATTTTGCATTACCCTTTATTTACATTTATGTCTTTACATTTTTGCTTGCATAATATGCTTGTTGTGTGTTGATTGTGATCATGAATGCATCGCATAGTCTAAACATCTTAGTTGCAGAAAAGTTAAGGCTTAGTACGTGTAAGCTTTTATGTTTATACTGATTGTTTGATGTACTTTTGATGTTATGGATTGTGTTGTGACTCTACTTGGGTATTCTAAGCTGTCATATAGCATGAATATAGTTTGGTACTTTCATATTTACGTAGCGATTGGATCAGGGATTTAATACGAAAAGTTTTTTATTTTTAAACGAAAACTTATTCACCCCCCCCCCCCTCTACGTTTTTCCATAATGGGTATCAGAGCCAGGTGGCTCTAGTTTTCAAAACAAATTGTTTTCAAAATCGAGTACGATCCATGTATCAATCTTTCGAAAAACGGGACTTTAATATGAAAAGTATTTATTCTTAGAAGGTCTTGTTTCTTGAAATATCTTTGTTATTTATGCTTGAATAATTGTCCAAAATTTGTCATATAACTTACCTTAAAGCCTTACCAAGTGTTATACCTTTTCAACGGGTCATATATTAACGTTTTGAAAATAATAGACAGACCAGCCGGTTTTGGTCGACCAATAAGCGGTGCCTTTGTAGGAACAGCAACGCTAGCCGGTTCTACAGTACGGGGGCCTTTCGATATTTTTGTCAAACTTCAAAATAGCCCGAAAATTCAAAAACCGTAAAATCCATTACGAGTCGTGCCCCTACCGTTTCGAAGATAATTGAGTTACTTTCTAAATAGATTTTTATAGAGAATTGAATATAGGTGTAAGTAAATCTAATAATTTTCCAAAAAAATACCCCTAAGTGTCTCAAAATTCAAATTTCGTATTAACATAAAAACTCAAACTTTTAGTCGAGCAACTTGGGTTGGTATCCTTTGAACATTAACACATTCCTCTTTAAATTAAAGTATTTTGGTCATTAATCAAGCTTGGAATATCAATCGTCATACTCAAACAAAGGCGAAAGAGAATTTTGTATGAACGGTATACGATTAGTTGCTCTTGTTTGCTTGCTTGTTTTTATTGACATTGTAATGCTAATCTTCATTGTATTTGAGCTTGTTATTGTGTGAAATATAAATGTCACAACAGTGTCTTGTTTGTTCCCCGTTGTATGTCAATTTAGATGCTTAAGAAAATAATAGAGTTTCTAAAGAGTGTTTGGGTTAATCAAATCTTTTCAAAAATGAATTTTCGTAAATTTATTTTTGTCATCTCATATTAGGAATAATATGAAATTATTATGTGTGATTTGCTATTTGATTTATTGTTTCTTCTATTTAGTTTCATATACTCTTTGCTTCTATTGGTGATCTTGTTATTTGAGATGCCATGATACTTGTGTGTATTTGTCGTCTTCATGTTTTTGCACAATAGGGCTTATGCTAGATATCGTGCACCTCAAATAAGCATATATCTCTTTGAATTTGCTTTGTCAACTTCTCGCATCATCTCATTCTTTTACAAAATCTTAAGAATAAGACCAAGTATGCTAGTAGAATGTCTACTTGTTTTCCTTGTTTACATATTGTGGTTTTGTTTGCTTGTATTTGATTCATAAGTTCTTGTTTGCCATGCTTGTTGCTCTTTTGTTTGTCTATTCTATGTTTTCGCCTAATGAAGATTATCCTAGACATCTTATATCTTTTATAGGCACACCTATATTTCTTTGTGTTTAATATATCAACTCTTGCATAACCTTAATATCATAGGACATTAAGTAAGTTAGTTAAGTATTTTTCTTTTATGCTCGTGAACGTGGGATTTGGGCAACGTGATTTGTTTTCATCCGAAATACTCAAGCAAAGATGGAAATGTTAGATGTCTATTTTTAGTTATTAAAAATTTTAAAAGTATTTTCAAAACGGATCAAAGTAATAAATTATTGTTTTGGTTAATACGGGTCAACACTAGTGTTTGGCAAAACCCATAAAGAACGATTCCGCGCTTCATTTTGACCAAGTGTGTCTTCGATATTTAAGCATGTATTTTAAGAATAAATTCCGGAAGCTCTTGTTAATTACTCTTTCACATATAACTTATAAATACCAAGTACTATATTACTAGGGAATTTCATAATCATATGAGGCCTCTCCGGGGTGTCGTATCGACGAGTTGTGGATTTACGATTTAAAGTGTCCTGGCTCCTCATACGTTCACTACATGACCTCTAGATTACGATAGCCCGAACGATAGTATGATGACCCATTCAAAATTGTTTTATGAAAATATGGTCTCAATGGATTTGTAAAATATTTTTCTCAACTTTTTAACAAAAGGTCAATTTTTGATCATGGCGTTTCCGCCTAAGGTTTTAAACATTCTTAGTCTTGCTAAAAAAGGGGGGGGACGTTTCAAATATACTTCATTAAAATTATCTACACATTTTTGACAGTGGCATTTAATCTTGTCAATCCCTCTATAACCACTAGTTTCACCAGCTTGGTATTTTCTCCCACACATCCATAATGATATGCTTTCTATATAGTGTAAATATGACCCTTCCTTTGTTAATTTATCGAAACAACTTGCTTTGCATACTCATGTGATTGGATTTATGTTCTTGTTTAATTATTTGCTTTGTCATTATCTTAGTAATTAGGTAACAATTTGATTAATTGAAAAATGCATAAACAGTAGAGAGGTTTTATTTCATTTTTTTGTGTTTCTAAATTTCAAGGAATAAACATGATTTACATGATTGCTTGCATTTGAAGGTCATTGTTGGTACTTGTAATGATGTCTTGTATGATCTCATTATTTTTCATTTTAATACATGGTGATTTTTGATATGAATATGTCTAGGCTTGATAGTTCTTATTCCTTGTTGGCATTCCTTTATTCTATTCGTATGGCATTCTAGTTTATGCATGCTCAATCATAGTTTACATGATATTCTCATGTTTCTCCTTATATGTCAATGTTACTCGATTTTTTGATACTTGTGCACTCTTATTAGTCAAATCCAATTTTTATACTGTAGAAGTTTAGAATCTTCTTTTTGATAAACTTATTGTTTTAATAAGAACCAAAAATCGACAATAAGCGGATATGACACAATACAACAAGGTTGATACTTATTTTTGACAAATGAACGAACTCAAATGCAATATGAGATCTCGTGCTTATTTGTTTCCTTCGTCGCAAATCTTTCGCATCATTGTTAGTGCAATTGTTTTTCTAATCTAAATGATCTTCTTCCTTATGCTTGTGTTTGGTTGAACTATTAAGAACATGCTCTTGTATGAATGTTTCTTTTTCTTGTATCATTTATGTTTGAATTCTTGAATGCTTGTTTGTTGTCTAAATTGCTTATGCTTGATCTTTATGCTAATCATGCATCTCGATTGTCTATGTCTAGTATAGTGTAAAATCATATGTCCTAACCGTTGAATCTCTTCCATAAGACTAACTGTTTAAGCTAGTTTCAACTTTTTCCCTCCTCCTCTCTTAGCTTAAGAGTTTTTCTAATTGTGTGTCTATTTGCGAACATGTTCTATTTTTATATGTCTATATATGAGTTTGCTTGTTTAGTCCTTCGTGTGATAATACTTGACCAAGTTTCATCTGTATGTGTTGGTATGTTTGATCTATCATTGTTGTTTAATGATATTCTTGCTCTTATTTTTATGTAGGACTAACTCCTTTTGTGTAGGTGGTAATGACCATTTTCTTCAGTTAATTTTTGCTCTTATCATTCACCAATTATATCTATCATTAATCATGTCATTACATGCATATTCATCCATCTCACTTTCACTATGGCATATATTGTTAGTGCTTGCATTTCATCCCACATCTTCCGCCCATTACTTCACTACGTATAAATTTATCTTGTCTATCTCCTCAATTTCTTCATCAACCAAACAAGGGTAGGTTTTGAGATAAACCTTGTGCGTTATCAATATTGTGTCAATCCATTAAGCCTCTCTTACGAGAAAAATCATGATAAATCTTTTCACAACCAACCACTATCTCTACCAACTAGCTACCTAATCGTCCCTCTATCATCACTAAATATGTCTCATTCCATCTCTCCTATCACCTCTCCAAGAATCTCTCCAAGCAAACTATTGACCACTCCAAAATTAACTCCACCACCTTTGACCTCACCTTGTCCTAGTCAATCACTTAGTCCTGTAATTATAAAGTTAACCTATAACATATCTAATCAGTAGATATCTTCTAAACAAAAGAAATTAATGCATTAAACCTTCTCTAATGCTTCTATAAAAAGGGAAACTAATTCTCATCTTCTCCTCATCATCCTTCTTACACTATGCCTAAAGAAAACAAAGTCAACCTCAAAAGAACCACTAGAATAAGCGTTAGGCCATGTTATTTCAACAATTCGCGAACATCGTCACCTCCCTATCAACCTTTCTTACCTCCATCGGACTATACATCGGGACCTCTACCAACTTCTCCAATCTTGACTTTCCCTCTTTCACCAGATTATTTACTAATTCATCGCAATAAATGATTTATTGAATACTCCTAAATAACACATCACCCATGATTCAACTTCACCTCACCTTCTCCATCCAAAACCACATTCTCACCACTTGCATAATTCTTGGACCCCATCGAACTTATTTCTCCATTATTCTTGAAACTCGTAAAGCCTCTTTTGTCATAATTTTGTAATGAAATGCGTCTCATTCTCAAACATACCCTTACAACCTTTAACAGCCTTGTTACCAAAACCAACCTCGAAGATGAAAGTAGTAAGATTACACCTTTTAGATTATTCTACATCTAGTTCACTTTTCTAGGAGTTTGTTTGGAAAATCATATTGCATTCTTGTGTTAGAAACATTTTGCATCATATATACATTTCATTATACATGACTTCCTCGAAAGACGAAGTATATATTGCACTAATATGTTGTGTAGGTTCAAATACACACTTTAGTGTGTTCGACATTCTTGTCTACGGATGAAATTTTCTTTCATTATCATCTCTTTTTAGGTTCAAGCATATACACCTTGTGGTCTATGGCTTACTCATCCAAGGATGAAGTTTGCATCATTCTTTTTCCTTTTTGTAGGATCATTTTGACGCCCTCGAGCAAGAGGGAGCATTCGTCATATTAAGTCGTCTATACATTTTGTTGTATATGACATATTTGTCTAAGGACAAAACTTGTTATTGCACTAATTTTTGTTTTGTAGGATCATACTTGACACCCTCAAGCAAGGGGGAGCTTTCGTCGAGCATTTAAAGAGTACATATTATTTTTCATCATATCTTGACACCTTAATCTAGAGGGAGCACTCGTCAAGGGGGAGCATTTTGGCTATAAATACCAAGCTATTTCTCATATTTTCACACACCTTTCTCATCTAATCTTCTTTCTAATCAACTGATCTCTCTCTATCTAGCATCTCTTTCTAAATCTTGTGTAGGTAATTCACTTCAAGAAAGGAATTGCCAAATACGTGAAGATGTCATTTTTCATCATCATTCTTACACTTCTACAATCCTTTGAGAAGATGTCATTTTCTTCATCATATAGTTTTCATAATTTTTTTATATATTGCACAGAACTAACCATGTTGTAGGTTAAGCTTTCAAATTTGATCCAAGGATCCGCTATAAACCAAGGAAAATAACCTAGAGGATTCAACAATCATAAAGGATTGAAGTAGGCAAATAAACTTCCATAGGGACGGGATTGCAAGTTGTCTTTTTGGGATGAATGATTAAACTCAAGGACACACCCTTTTGCTTCCGACAAAGGGGAGAAGCGTGTAAACGAAGAAGTAATGTAAGGTAGCAAGCGGTTACTAGTAACTTTTTTTTTTTCTTTCTACATCTTACGATATATTACGTTTACACATTTGTTTGTCATCATCAAAAAGGGGGAGATTGTTAGTGCAAATATTACGATATTTATACTATCCACATTCTCTGTTTTGTTTTGATAATTGACAACATGTAACTTGTTACATACATAACGTAAAATGTACAAGTTACTCCGTCAATCATATTTTATCTCAACATACTCAACAAACTCTCGACGTCTTGAATCCTCGTTTGTTACAACAAGGTTTCGTTACATGTTTGTTATGTTGCATTTTGACTCAAACCATCATATTTCACATTTGCATCTACAAGTATTTTATTTAAACAAGTAAACTTTATTTTAACAAGCACTCAACTAGACATTTTACTTTACAAAAGTTTACTTACACTTTAAATATACAAGTTATTTTTTTTAGGAAAATAGAATAGAAAATGACTTTTTACATCATGCCATACATCATCTAAATCTGAAAAAAAATCTCTCCAAGATTACATAAGATCTTTCATGATATTGCAAATCAAAATTTGGATTTTGTTACTGTAGGCCGGATCCGCCGGTGCCATTGGGTTTTCAAGCCGGTGCCATTGCTACAGTGTCGCCGGTGCCATTCAGCTTTTTCTATAAATAGAGGAGTTTTTCCACTCCGTTTTTCATCACTCAAAACATACCATTGTCTCCCCTTTTAACATTACACTTTCTCTATAGTTTTAGGACATTTAGATATGTAGAAACACACTCATTAATCACTTCCATTTTGCATATGATCATAATGCTTCTAACTTTCATTTTGTTGTAAGCATACTTCTATGATGATCCACCAAAGCAAGCCTTGAAGATCTTGCCCTTTCCATCCACCACCAAGCATATACTTATGAAGATCCACATAATTAGAGATCTTCATCATCATCATTCTCATCATCCTTTGAAGGCCTTCCATTATGGAAGTTTATTTAGATTAGTCATTTGTATCCATTAGACACATTATCTTGGATCATCATTATAATCACATTTTGTATCACCAAATAGGATTAGATGGTTTATGTGTTTGTGCCATAAAACACATGATTTTCTATGTTGGGTTTGGGTTGGTTCTACCCGGTGTGTAAGGACTCGGCATCTAGCTTTGTACCGGATAAAGTGTAAGCGATGATGGGTTGGTTCTACCCGGTGTGTAAGAACTCGGTATTTAGCTTTGTACCAGAAAAAGTGTAAGCAACGTTGTGTAAGGTTTTCTCCGCCAAGAAGGGAGCTTGTTGATCTAGTGAAGTAACTCTCAAGTTGGGTACTTGGGGAGTGGAGTAGGGCGGAGAGGAGCTCCGTGACCGAACCACTATAAATCATCGTGTCCGGTTTGCATTTCCTCTTACATTTTGCATTACCCTTTATTTACATTTATGTCTTTACATTTTTGCTTGCATAATATGCTTGTTGTGTGTTGATTGTGATCATGAATGCATCGCATAGTCTAAACATCTTAGTTGCGGAAAAGTTAAGGCTTAGTACGTGTGAGCTTTGTGTTTAAACTATTGTTTGATGTTTCTTGATGTTTTTGTTGTGTTGTGACTACTTGGTTATTTCTTATGCTTTCATATTAGACATGAATATGTTGGTACTTGTCATATTACGTCGCGATTGTTCGGGATTTGTTCGAAAAGTTTTTTGATTTAAAAAAAAAACGTATTCACCCCACCCCACCCCCATCCCCTCTACAATTTTCTACACTCTTCAAAAGAATATAATAGGTGAATGAGAAAAATATGCCTAGAGCAGACTAGAAATTCAGGTTTATGAGGTAGCCTTAGAGTCTCTAGATATTGATAATTTGACATGAAAAAGAATTGAATAGCTTGGGGTGAAAAATATGAGTTTCAAAACTATGAGCTTAAGTGCAGAGAAGTAAAACTCAACAACCTTATAATGTAACTAGAAAAAGTTGTTAAGGAAAGAGATGAGTTGAAAGTTAAGATAGAAAAATGGGAAGAATCATCCAAGGATCTTAATAAATTACTCAACAGTTAAATGAGTGCTAAAGATATAAAAGGTTTAGGTATTAGATGAAATAAGTAAACAAGTCTGAAAACTGATAGTGGAGATTAGTATGAGTGTGTTTTTTGGACAGATCAAGTGATGAAGAGCTTCACAAGCAAATGATAGGTTCTCTTAAAGAGATAAGTATTATGCTATTCCCCCTCCTATAAAACTAGGGAACTTCTAACCCAAGCTGAACATATCATTTGCAAGTTTAGATGAATATGCCATTAGGAAGAAAATAATTGAGTCAAAAACAACTGAGCCAGAAGATGATACTAGTGAATCTAAAACTAGTAAGATTATAGGTAAAACAAATGAAGTTGAAAAATCTAAACTAAAGATTAACAGAGATAAAGTTATCATTGAGGATTGGAACTCAGATGATGAGGATGATGTGTCTGAAGTAAACACAGCTAGTCCTGTTAAGACTAATGAGACTCAAACAGTTAAAACTCAAGTTGATAAAATTGGTCAAATTTCTCAGAAAGAAGGAATTGGATTTAAGAAAATAAAAGCTTGCTTTGTCTGTAAGAGTACTGACCATTTGATCAAATATTGTGATTTTTATGCCAAAAAGAGTCCAGAACATAAGCTGAAAACTGTGGTCAATACTGGTCAAAGGGTGGTCAAACCAGTATGGGATAATGCTAAAAGGGTAAATCACCAAAAAATTTCAAATAAATTAAAATACCCTCAAACAAGAAGGACTTTTGTCCCAAAAGGAGTACTAACCAAAACAGGTTTGATTAATCCTGTTAGACCTAATGGGAAAAGAGCAGTACATACTGTTAGTACTGCTAGACCTATTAGTACTGCTAGGCCTATTAGTACTGCTAGGCCTGTTAGTACTGCTAGGCCATTTGCCCCAAAAATAGCACAAACTGGTAGTGCTATTAGACCAATTTACCCAAGAATGGACAATGTAAGACCAAGAGCCTCATATTCACCAATCAAGAGGTCTTACTACACAAGACCAGCTGTTAGACCCAAAGACTTAAAACAAGATGTTAAAACTTCTGGGGTTAAAAATATGACTACTGCTGGGACAAGAGCAGTAGTTAATACTGGTAAGGGTAAGATGGATAATGCTCTTAAGAAGTCAAGATGGGTTTGGAGGCCCAAGGGAAATTACATGGATCATGAGTCCAAAGAAAAAGGATCTTTCATACTCAAGAAGTTTGAGTATGTTGACCCAAAAGGGATATCCAAGTCTGTGGTGACTTGGGTCCCTTAAGAGATACTAATTTCTCTTACTTATTGTGCAGGGCAATCCAAAAAGCATTCTACAATATCATACAGTGGTGGATAGTAGTTGCTCTAGCCATATGACTGGCAACAAAGCTTATCTTTCAGATTATGACGATTACAATAGAGGCTTTGTGGCTTTTGGAAGTGACCCCAAAGGAGGTAAAATAACAGGTAAAGGTAAAAACAGAACTGCTAATTTAGACTTTGATGATGTCTATTTTGTAGATGAACTTAAGTTTAATCTTTTCTCTGTCTCATAAATGTGTGACAAGAAAAAATAGTGTCCTCTTTACTGATACTGAATGCCTTATTATGTCTCCTAGCTTTAAGCTTCTTGATGAAAGTCAAGTTGTACTTAGAGCTCCTAGACAAAATGGTGTGTACAGTTTGGATTTAAAGAACATTGTTCCTTCTGGAGGTATAACTTGTTTATATGCAAATGCAACAACAGATGAGTCTAAAATATGGCACAGGAGATTAGGTCATGTGAATTTCAAAAATATAAACAAACTTGTTAAGGGACACCTAGTTAGAGGCCTACCTTCCAAAGTTTTTGTGAATGACCACCATTGTATTTCCTGCAAGAAAAGGTAAGACAACATTACTGGCCTCATGTAAGGCAAGTTAGGAGAGAACATCAAGAAAGCCTTTAGAATTACTTCATATGGACTTATTTGGACATGTCTCAGTAGAAAGTATTAATAAGAAAAAGTACTATTTGGTTGTGACTGATTTAGTTGGGTATTTTTCTTAGCTACTAAGGATGAAACAAATGAGATCCTTTATAAATTTATCATAGGCTTAGAAAACCAATTAAACCACAAAGTTAAAATCATTAGATGTGATCATGGGACAGAGTTTAAGAACCATGCTATGAATGAATTATGTGCTAAGAAAGGGATAAAAAGGGAGTTTAGCGTGGCTAGAACTCCACAGCAAAATGGTATTGTAGAAAGAAAAAATAGGACCCTAATTGAGGCTACTAGAACTATGCTAGCAGACTCACTTTTACCTATCCCATTTTGGGCAGAGGTGTAAACAACTTCTTGTGTATGTACTGAATAGGGATTTAGTGACCAAACCTCAAAATAAGACACCTTATGAACTATTAATAGGTAAACCACCTAGTATTAGTTTTATGAGACCGTTTGGGTGCCCCTTGACCATTTTGAACACCTTAGATCCCTTGGGCAAATTTGATGGAAAATCAGATGAAGGATATATGTTAGGATACTCTACTACTAGTAAGGCTTTTAGAGTATACAAACAAAAAGACCAAAAGAGTAGAAGAGAACATGCACATTGATTTCCTTGAAGATCAACCAAATGTGGCAGGAAGTGGTCCTAATTGGATGTTTGATCTTGATTTTCTAACAAATACAATGAACTATATCCCTGTTAGTGTAGAAAATCAGGTTAATGTGGATGCAGGTACACAAGAACATTATGTTGCAGGTTCATCAGAAAAAGATAAGGAACCTACTCAGGAATACATACTGCTTCTTACTACACCCTCATAGGTAAGGTTTTCTGTAGAAGATGTTGTTCAAGCGCACAAGAAAAAACCTTCTGAAGATTTTCCTAAAGACAATGATGTACAGGATCAGAGAGTTGCTTGACAAAGAAGATCAACATTTGTTGACAGAAGCTGACAAGCCGTGAAAAGATGATCATGAGAGGATGATTGCTTAAGTAAACTGCCTGCTAAAGCTATGGTATTAGATGATGTACAAGAATCAAAGCCTTTGAAGAAGAAAAGAAAGGACAGCTCAGCTAACAGTATTAACTAACTTAATACTGGTTAGGCCATTTGTTAGTCTTCCTATTCATCCCATCTGGTTTAGTACTGCTATAACACTCCATGTGCTAGTGATGCTAGTACTCCTCAAATCTGGTATAAATACTAGTGGATCATCATTTGTCTATCTTGGAGGGAACAAATACCTATTGATGCATCTTACTCTCCCCAATGCTGATACCTATTGATCCTAATATGGCCTGACTTAGAATATTGTTCTAATGTATTTCTATTCGATGACAGATTCAGTGGAGCCCCCCATGTGCTAATGAAGATTGGGTGCAAAGCTGATTTCAACTATATGATAACCATTGATGGAAAGTCTTATTCTTCTCTTTATTTTAATTTCTCACTCAGAGTTCATAAGGATCACCTTAAAGGTCAAATTCTAGGAGATCCTAAATCAGCAGTTCAAACAAGAGGAAAGATCTAAAAGGCTTATCCGGTACACCAAGCTTAAGTAAGCTACATCTATAATCAGAACAGAACAAATCATAAAGACTATCAGAACTATCTGTTAGCATGTTTTCTCTCCCAAGAAGAACCTAAGATGATATCACATGCCTTAGAGGATGAAAGCTGGGTTGAAGCAATGCAAGAGGAATTGCTCCAGTTCAAATTACAAAAGGTTTGGATACTTGTTGATTTGCCATTTGGGCAAAAGGCAATTGGCACAAAGTGGTTCTTTAGGAATAAGAGGGATGAGAGGTGTATTGTTGTGAAAAACAAAGCAAGGCTTGTAGCACAAAGGTTTAGACAAGAGGAAGGTATAAACTATGATGAGGTTTTTGCACCTGTTGCCAGGATTGAGGCAATCAGGTTGTTTTTAGCCTTTGCATCATTCATGGGATTTCCTGTCTACCAAATGGATGTTAAGAGTGCATTTCTTTATGCAACTATTGTAGAGGAAGTATATGTTCATCAACCTCCAGGCTTTGTTGACCCTGCTCATCCAAATAAAGTTTATAAGGTGATCAAAGCTCTTTATGGTCTACATCAAGCTCCTAGAGCTTGGTATGAGACACTTTCTTCTTTCCTGCTAGAAAATGGTTTTAGGAGAGGTACCATAGACAAAACATTGTTTATCAATAAGAACAAGAGTGACATTATGTTAGTACAATTGTATGTAGATGACATCATTTTTAGCTCTACAACGCAGTCTATGTGTACTGACTTTGAATATTGTATGCACAAAAGATTCCAGATGAGCTCCATGGGTAAGCTCACATTCTTCTTGGGATTGCAGGTGAAACAACAACCTGATGGAATCTTTATTAGTCAAGACAAGTATGTAGCTGACATCCTTAAGAACTTTGATTTTTGTTCCATCAAAACAGCTACTACTCCTATTAAGTTAAATAAGCCCCTGGTCAAAGGTGAAGATGGTGTAGATGTAGATGTGCATGTCTACAGATCTATGATTGGTTCCCTGATGTATTTGACTGCATCAAGGTCAGACATCATGTTTGCTGTCTGTGCCTGTGCTAGGTTTCAAGTCACTCCAAAAGTTTCACACTTAAATGCAGTAAAAAGGATTTTTAGGTACCTTAAACATCAACCCACACTAGGGTTATGGAATCCTAAGGATTCTCCTTTTAAACTAGAAGCTTTATCAGACAGTGATTATGGAGGCGCCGACCTTGACAGGAAATTAACAACAGGTGGTTGTCAATTTCTAGATAGAAGACTGATATCTTGGCAATGCAAGAAGCAGACGATTGTGGCAAATTCTACTACTGAGGCAGAATATGTTGCAACTGCTAACTATTGTGAGCAAGTACTATGGATACAAAATCAGATAATGGATTATGGCTTTAATTTCATGAACACCAAAATCCATATTAACAATGAGAGTACCATATCTATAGTTAAGAATCCTTTCTATCACTCAAGGACCAAGCACATTGAGATTCAACATCACTTCATAAGGGATTGCTATGAGAAAAGATTGATAGATGTTATCAAGATTCACACTGATGTTAATGTTGCAGACCTTCTCACTAAAGGTTTTGATGTCACAAGATTTAATTTTTTGGTAGTTAGCATTGGGATGTTAAATTTGTAGCTACATGTGAGGGAAGGTTCAACTGTAAAATTTGTACTTGTAGTTGGAATTAATACTGCTAAGGTATTAATCCTGGTAGTTAGGATTGTTAGTTCAGGTTAATACTGTCTTATGAAAATGTCTTGCAGTATTTTTCATGTTTTTGGACTAACCTTTTTTAGGACAAGCATAGATTTGAGGATGGATGGAAGTTGTGCTGGTAGCTTTCTCATATCTGGTCTGTATGTGATAAGTACTAGAGAAAAGTTAATACTGATATGTCATTATTAATACTGGTAGCCTACAAGTTAATTCTGGTAGCCTACAAGTTAATTCTGGTAGACAAAAGTTAATACTGATATGTCATGTTAATACTGGTAGACTGAAAGTTAATTCTGTTAGGCCAATATTAATTCTGGTAGATGACCGTTGATGCTGGTGAGGGAAAATTAACTTTCCTTATTGAAATATTACCGTTAGATATTTTTACGGCAATTACTTCGCTTATAGGTTTCTTAATTGGATAATTACTAACTTTAATTCAATAAATATATTTATTCACAATAAAGATACTACTTTTTCAGTTGGTCAAATCAAAAACCTTGTTTATCATATGTCTAAGTTAAATTGCCTCTCTCTACTAGTACTTAGTTACTCAAACGAACCAAACCCAGCACTCAAGTTTGATTACTCACAACTTTTGTTCCTCAAGAACTAAAGATGGCCAATTTAAGGTACTCGGATAAGCATAACATGGTTGCTTTTCTTAAGAAACCTACTGAAAGTGTTGGTTTCACTAAGATAGTGTATTTTCTCAAAGGTACCTCACTTAGGTATGCCTTAACTCATAATCCAACTATCTATGATTCCCTAGTCAAATAGTTCTAGCAGACTGCAACTGTTAGAACACTTGCTAATGGGATTCACGAGTTGGTAGCATCTATAGATAATAAGGAGTATACAATTACTGAGACATCTATCAGAAGTCAACTTCAATTGGCAGATGCAACAGGTATAACTAATTTACCAGATGCTAAAATTTATGAAGGATTGGCCACATTGGGGTATTTTTTAGAGGGAAAACTTACTTTTTAGAAAAAGAATTTTACACCCAATGGAAGTTTCTAATCCACAATATTCTACACTGCATAAGCCCTAAATCTGGTGGATGGGATCAATTTGGTAGTAACATTGCTACAGCATTAATCTGTTATCTAGTAATATGGTTTATAATTTTTCAAAACTGATTTTTGATGGAATGGTTCACAATTTGGAGAGTAATACTAAATTTCTAATGTATCCAAGATTTTTACAAATAATTTTAGATATAACTACTGAAAATAATGGGAAGTATCTTGCCCCAACTTTAACTAAAAAATGCAGGGGAACATGTATCATTGCTGCCTGCAATGTTGGCAGGTGCAGCACCAGATCAAGGTGAGGGATCAGCAATCCCAGCTGGCTCCCAACCCACACTTGATCCAGTACCATCCATCATAACTCCACCACCAATTTCTGAACCATAACCTTCATCACCCCCTAGGTCTATTGCTAGACAGGGCACTAAGATTCCTCAGTCTCTCCTGCTGTCACCCCTGTAGCAGATGAGGCAACTACTACAGGTGTGGGAGTTAAAACTGAGGGAGCTACCACTACACCCTCTGGCTTATATGCAGGGATGGACAGTGGTAACATTCATGAGTCTCCACTCAGGTCAATGAAGCACCTTTCCCTGAAGGTAACACATTAGAAAGTGCTGAGGACAGTTTGAATCTAAAAGAATTAATGGATATTGTACCTAAGCTGGTGTTAAGAATTGATCATTTGGAGAAAGAGCTGCAGCAGACAAAGAGTACCTATGGGAAGGCATTTCTGACTTTGGTTGAAAGGGTGAAGCTTGTTGAAGCTGCCTTGAAGAGAAAATCAAGGAAAGTTATCTTGTTTGAATCAGAGGATCAGGGGAGGAAAATTCAAGATATAGATGATGATCCTCTAGTTTCTTTGGTCAAAAATTCTATGGAAGAAAAAGAAGCAAATTTTGTTACACCTAAAAAGGTTAGTGCTTCAGGGGAGGCACAAAAGGAAGATATTAGTCCTACAACCTTAGAAGCAACTAAAACTTATCAAAGGTTGCTTCTCAGAATGTTAGTACATACAAGAGGAGAGCAAGGTCAGCTGGTAAGGGTAAAGATGTTGATATTGGTTTGGATTTCTTCAGTGCAGCAAAAGAGAGACTTCATTCTGCTAAAGTTGAAGTTAATACTGAAGTTAATCCTGGTATTCAGACTGTGAATGTGATTGTTCCTTCTCCAGTTAAAAGTCAAAGGGAAGGAAAAGCACCAATGACTTCAGAAGATGTTCAAGCTACTCAAAATACAAAAGAACAGATAAGACAAGAAGAAGTTGGTCTTGCAGAAGCTATGAGGTTGCAAGCTTTACAGGATAAAGAGAATGCAAGACAAGTTCATTTAGATGCTTTGTTGGCTAAGAGAATACAAGAGGAGCAAGAACTATCTGAACAACAATAGAAAAGAAAAGCTAAAGTTCAAGAAGCAGCACAGTTCTATATAAAAGAGTATTGGGACACCATTAGAGCCAAGCTTGAAGCAAATGCAGAGTTAACAAAGAGTCTCCAAGGAGAAAATGTGTCTAGTGATGATTTTGCTAAGAGGATGGTGGACATGATAAATCAGAAAAAGAAGTATTATGCAAAACAGAAGGCTAAGGCAAAGAGAGACAAGCCCATGACACAAGTACAACAAAGAGACTATATGAGTACCGTTATCAAAAATCAAGGCTCTTGGAAAATGGCTCAGTTGAAGAAGCTTACTTTTGAAGAGCTCAAGGTTGAATTTGAAAAGCTGATGAGGAGCATTAAAAGTTTTATACCTATGGGATCTAAAGAAAGAGTTAAGAGAGTAGGTGTACAGCTAGAGCAAGATTCTTCAAAGAAACAAAAGACTGTTGGTATTGAAGAGGTTTGTGGAATCCTATAATGACTCCATAGATCGTTATTAGGACTCATCTAGGGTATGATAACAATGATTGTAACACGCAGCCTGACAAAACTGCAAAGCATGAAGCTGAAGAAGACATGGAAGCACTTGTGAAAGGTAATGATGCAGATTCTTCTTCAGGTACTGATATTCCAGTAAGTGCTGTTCCAGTAGCTATCAAACCTCCTAGTATAGCTAATTGGAAAATAATCAAGCTAGGGAACAAGGGTGTGTATCAGATTATAAGAGAAGATGGAACTTATATCACTTACATATGTTTTGGAGCTATGCTTAAAAGTATCTCAAGGGATGATCTTACCGAGTTATACTAGACAGTTATGCAAAAGTATGGTACAAATAGACTAGAGGATGAGTATGAGAGAGTATTTTGGGGTGATCTTAAGACCATGTTTGATTCACCTCTGAGTACAGATCCTGTCTGGAATTTACCATATCAACAAAAGGTGCTAAGCTAGAGATATTATGACACTTGTAGAGTGAATTGTTTGACTTTGGAATCAGCTAATATCTACATGTTAAAAGAAAGAAGATATCATATACCAGCTGATGTGTGTCAAGCTATGTTGGATAAGAAGCTTTAAGGGGATAAAAAGGATGAGGCTTGCTACCAATTGTTAAAGTTAATAGAGAAGCAAGCTCGGAAAAATTACCTGAAAATGATTGGTGTTTGAAAGGTTTCCTCCAGTAGCTGCAATATAGTTTAAAGGTATCTAGAAGCTGCAATGGAGTTGAAAAGGATTTTTAAGTGTTGGTTTAGCAACCACACAACAAATGGTCATCAGTTTACCATGTATAATAGACATCAAGAACTGGCTAGTCCAAAGCAAACAGCTTTAGTAAAGACTTCTTAAATCCATTGACGGCTGACAGTTTGCCAAAAACTGTATGATAATAAACTCACCATGTTTTTAAAACAAAGAGTTGGCTACTCCAGAGCAAACAGCTGCTGGTAAAGAGATCTCAAATCCATTGATAGCTAATAATTTGCTAAAACAAGTAAAGGTATTAATGCCACCTTGTTTATTAGCAATCAGCATTGACTAGTCCATAGGCAAACGCACATGGTAAAGAAAATATCAAACCATTGATGGGCTTTTTATTAGATAGTTTGCCAAAAACTACAAAGCCAACTTAGTTGGATGTTGCTGTATAGCTGTGATGCAGAGGTGATGATTTGCTGCTGACAAGGATTGAATGCTAAAGGAAGTTAAAGATGACCAAGAACACAAAAGAGTTCAAAATCATCAAAGAGCAGATTAAAGAAGTGTTTGGATGCAATCCTTAAAAGCTCAAACTGAAGAAAACTAAAAAAACTTGAAGTTAACAAGTAAAGATTAAGTTTAGGGGAGGATTGTTAGGAATTAAGTATTCTAGACTTAATTCTATTAGTAATACAGTTGTAGTTATGCCAACTACACATATTAATTACTGGTAGAAGAGTTAGCATAGTTTAGAACTCTGGTAGAGTATTATAGTTAATACTGTTATATAAAGATGTTAATACTTGATAAGTTAAAGTTTATACTATTTTATTATAGTTAAGTCTGCTTATGCAGAATGTTAGTTAGAGTTAGAGATATGCATGCGATATCTTAGGAAAGGAATTTTCTTTAGTGAGATTTTTACCTTATATTTCTCTTGTTTGAGAAGTATTTTGGAAAGAATTTTCACGGGATTAATACTATACATATATAAATTTGTTTACACACAACCAGCAGTCATAGCTTGTAACCTAGTAAGATTCAAGTTATAATACAAAGGTTGAGTTTGATAAAAGGTCTTTTGTGTTTTTCTTAATACTATTCTTCTTAGCATTGTTGATTAGTTTCCGCATAATCAATAGTGTTTCATTATTGTTGCTTTGGATTTTTCTAAAGTAACAAACCCTTTGCAAGCTAAAGGTTCAAGATCTATTCAGTAAGGGACCCAAAAAATAATAAGGAAATATGACTACTCAAATAGTTTCATATAATTCATAAGCAATGGTAGTAATCTCTATCTTCGACTTTAGGACTTTAAATTATGAAAAGATTTCTCATCAGAAAACATTTTCACAAATTAATTGGTTTAAACTTAAGACTTATCTTGGCCTAACTTAATCAAATGTGTATCTTAAATAATCATGTTACTATTACATCAAATCTATTTTGTTTATCAAATAACATAAGTGAATTTCTTTGATCGAATGATAAAGATCATAGACAATTCTTTAAAATCATATAGTGTACAACGGGTCTTTCGACCTATACCATTATACGTATATAATCTAAATTGATGAACAAGTTTAACAAGATTAGACAAGATAGGATCGTAAAATAAGCTTAAGATTGATAAGATCAAGATGAAACCAAACGCTTAATTATTATATTAACATCACCGAGTAGTCATAAGAGGTTTAGCCTCTCATGGCTATGGTGTTCATGACAACAAAGTTTAATAGAGAAACAAGAATCATAGGAACTTCAGACTGAAAAATGGATTGAACATCACTTTTACAAGTACCAATTCGTATAGAGACCCTTATTTAACTAAATGCTATAATGATGATCTTCGTTCTTCGCCAAAATTCGTGATATACTCCAGAAATTGATGAAGATAGTTATTGTAGAAGTGTGTGAGAATTATATTGGAATGTGTGAGAAATGAGAGAATTTCCTCTCAATTTATAGGCTAGACAGGGGTAAAAGTGCGCGCACTTCCTTCAGAATTGCGGCGTACTTTGCTTCTTTAATGCGTAGAACTTTAATGCTTAGAGGAAGTGTGGCGTACTTCAAGTAGAATTACTTCGTACTTAGGGTATTAACTGTCCTTCATTTACTCGACCTAAAGTATGACGTACTTGGGTAAAGTGCGGCGTACTTGGCTTCATTTTTGGATTAAATATTTATTTTCTTCTAACTTTTCTTGCGTAAGGTGTAATATACGTGCGTCTTTAGTCTTTTTGAGCTTGAGATGTCTTCAACTGAACATGCACATATTTCATGCTTTTAAGTATTGAAAGTTCATGAGAAATGATATAAATAAATACAATAACGCTGCCGAAAATATATATAATTAAGGCGTTATCAAATCCCTCCGCACTTAGCTATTGCTTGCCCTCAAGCAATTACAGCGAGAAAACAAGATTCATTTATCGTGACATGGAGAAATTTTTAAATTTAACAAGTGTTTACAGCTTTTATAACTTTTTAGGCATAGACATATAACAGAGCACCTCACATTAGGAATGTGTTTGGTTTATATTCACTCGAGCCACTCAGATAGGGTTTATATTATGAAGTCACTCAATTGCACAAACATAATCTAGACAGCTACCATAGGCTTGTTCAAGACTCATAAACATGCACGTTGCGGCGTGAGCACCTAGACAAAAAATCTTAAAGAGGTAAAACATGATACTGATGAGGGTGAATAACATGTATCGATTCCATGTGCCAAACTTAAGCCTTATTCTTTGAACTTCTTATATTTTTCTTCTTTTTTTTGTTTTTTGTTTTTGTTTTTTATGACACCAAACGCTGGCAAAGACCTTCATTTGTTGAGCATTTTTCTTCAACTTGGATACTTCATCAAATTAGCACTAAAAGAGAGTGCTTGCAGATACAGGAGTTACGTTAGATTTATTTCACCTCTTATCATATGATTTTGTCTATAAATTAACCTCACTGCGATTAGTAAATGATAGTCAAGTACAAATTATAAAGCTACTAAATTACTGGCACACTCATATCATTTTCAACCAATACCAATGCTCCAGAAAATGTGACAAATTACAAAAACACAGCCGTAACGACGGATGAGACACTTGCAATTGCATTCAAACCTTAACTCGAACAGGCTAAAGGTAAAAATTATCTTAGGTATCAAAGGTGGATACCTGAATTCTTTTAAGGTTTAATTCTTACAATTTAGTGGACTGGTTTTGTGCTCGTTATAGTGTCAATCCGGTTGGATTTGCCTTACTAAGAGTACATTTTTTATGTTTTTGGAAGAAAAGCATATATATTCATTTTTAAAGATTTTCATAAAATATCAGTTGAAAATTTTGCTAGATTGCAGGGCAAACATGGAGGGATAAGATTAATTTTGCCTATTTGACTTCCTCTCCACACTTAAGTTGAACATTGCCCTTAATGTGAGAACTGATAAATATAGAAAATAGGAAAAATTAAGGGAAATGGTACTTCTCAAGGCATAGAGATATATAGCTTGAGAGAGCTTGTCTTTGAGCAAATGCCATAAGTTTCCAGGTCTAATCTATGTTACATGCATAAGAGTAAACATACAAAAGCATACAAAAAGAAAATATTTTTGAGATTTTTTTACGAAAATAAAACAGAGGAGGATGGACTCCTCCACACTTAAATTAAAGCACGGGTTGCCTCCCGAGAAGTGCTTAATTTTTAAATGAGTCATCAGCTAGACTCATACTTCTTGGTTTCATTCTTTGGGAAAGAAAGGAGTAAGTTCTTCCCTTGAGTCATTATCTTCTTAATGATATAGCTTGAGTCGACAGCCGTTAACAATGAACGTCTTGTCATCTTTTCCATATAGTTCAACATATCTGGATGGATATTGATGTTTCACTACATATGGTCCAAGCCATCGAGATCTGAGTTTTGGCTGTTTGAATTTGTACTTAGAATGGAATAGCAGCACTTTGTTTCCATGTTTGAACTCTTTTCTCATTTTGAGTTTTCTGTCGTGCCAAACTTTGGTTCTTGCTTTGTATAAACGAGAGTTTCATAAGCTTGATGTCGAAATTCATCTAACTCATGCAACTGGAACATTCTTTTCTCACAAGTGACGATGAAATCAGGATTATAGTTTTGTAGGGCCCAATATGCATGGTGTTCAATTTTAAAAGGTAAGTGGGAGTTTTTTCCGTATACGAGTTTGTATGGTGTGGTTCCGGTTGGTGTTTTGTAAGCGGTTTGAAAGGCCCACATAGCATCATTAAGTTTTCTTGACCAGATAGCATGATTATCTTTTACAGTCTTTTCAAGAATTCTTTTAAGAGCTCTATTTGTATTTTCAACTTGACCGCTCGTTTGAGGTTGATAGGATATAGAGAAACGGTGGTTAACTCCATATCTTTTCATGTTTTTTTCCATTATCTTATTACAGAAATGAGTACCTCGGTCACTTATGTTAACTTTGGAACCAAAAAAAGAGGGTTCTTCCAAGAATGCATATTCTAGGTTATCAGGAAGAGGTTTGAGTGCAAGATCCGTAGGAGGCTCTTCAAGAGATGTCTTGATCTTATAATCAGTGTTAAAGGTGATTTTTTTGAATGACGGTTCTTCGGTGTCGGATTTAGATTCAGATTTTTCATCGGTAGTCATTGCCATGAATTCATCAAATTCAGCAAAGAGTTTTTCTTCGAGGATGGTTCCTTCGATGGAGTAAAGGATTTTACTACCTTCATCGAGAAGAGCATCAAAATCTTCTTCTAAGATTTAATCAATGACATCAATGCTAAAACATGTATCATCATTGGAATAGGAGTGTTACATTGCAGAATCCATATGAAAAGTCATAAGTTCGGTACCAACTCCAAGATTAAGTTGTTTTTACTTAACTCGAATTACTGCATCGACGGTATGGAGGAAAGGTCTCCCTAGGATAAGAGGAACTTTACTGTCTTCTTTCATTTCAAGAATAACAAAATCTACAAGGAAGGTGAATTTACCAACTTCAACGATCATATTTTTAGCTATTCCAACAGGGTATTAGAATGATCTGTCGGCTAATTTGACGCTTTTTTTAGTGGGTTTTAGAGTTTCAAGAGATAATTTAGCATATAGAGAATATGGCAGGAGATTAATGCTAGCACTAAGATCGGCTAAAGCATCACATGAGAAAGCTTTATTGAAATTACATGGAATGAGAAAACTTCCAGGGTCTCTGAGTTTTGGTGGAACTTTGTTTTAGATCAAAGTAGAATTTTCATGGCTTAGGAAAGCGGCTAAAATTTGTTCAAGCTTGTTCTTATTTCTAACGAGTTCTTTAAGAAATTTTCCATAATTTGGCATTCTTGCTAAAACATCGACAAGAGGAACATTCATTCGAACGGCTCAAATCATGTTGGGGAATTTACCGTATTAAGCTTCCATTTTTTCTTTTCTAAGGCGTTAAGGATATGGAATCTTCGGTTTATATGGTTTAGGTATCGGGTTTTATTTGACTGGTTTTGGATCTTTAGGTTTGGGTTGAGGTGTAGGTTCATCATCTTCATCCTTACTATCGAAATTGATAGGAGTTTCAGAATCATTAGGATGATAATTTAGGTTAATAGGTGGGTCTTAAGATTTACCACTCCATGAAAATATGGCATTTACATGCTCATTTCAAGCTTGCGGTGGTTGATATGGTTTGGATAAGCTACCGCTTGGGTTAGGTTGAGTGTTACTGGGAAGAGATCCAGAAGGTCGACCAGATTGCTTGTCAGCAAATCTGTCGAATTTAGCTTCAAGATTTTGGATCGATGCTTGATGGTTTTTGGTTGTTGTTTCGAGTTTGGTTTTGAGATCTATAAAATTATCTTTGACAAAAGAATTGATTAATTGTTGAACTTTTATGAAATCGCTTAGTTGTTTTTGAAGGTCGGGTTTATCATCAGAGTTAGATTGATAGTTATCTCGATTGTAATCGTTTCTTCTGCTTGAACGCCAATTATCGTGATTTGAATCATGATCGCGGTAATCATTGTAAAAAGGAGTACAATGGAAGGTTTGCATGAATTTGGCTCTTCTATACGGGACATGGGCATGTCATCATTGCCACAGGGACTGAACTAATACTCTACTATTATAGTCGTATCCCAAAATACCTTGAGATGGACTTACAGAGACGCACACGTACTAACTTTTAGCGAGGACCTTTGAATATTCAGAAAAACACTACACTATAGAAATATGAGTTTTAAGGTAGTCAGAGCTCAAGACAAAGGTCTCTGACTCACCTAAGCACCACTAAAAAACAATCAGAACTTTAGTGGATGAAAAAGTTCTATAATTGTTAGTCACAGAGAGAAATACATCATTAGTAAGCATTGAATATAGTGTATGACTCTAAGTTGTTATTATAGTTCTCTGTGTGTCAATGAGTTTTCGGGGGATGTATTGTAGGTAGTTTCTGTCAATCTTTAATTAATTACAGGAGGAATTATTGTTACTTTCCGTGAGTACTTAGAGATTCTTGGATCATATATGTGCTTATCTGATGGTTGGGATAGGGATAGATAAGCATGGTGACATTGAGTTGGCGAATGTGTCTGTCGTCTCACTCTGTTTTTACAGGTTTGATGAGATGGTGAGAGAGTCTGGGGTGGTGCGATTAGGTTAAAGAGGAGGAAGATGTGTTGGAGGGGGGTGTCGTGGGGAGTTTTGGATGAGTGTGTGTAGATTGGTTTAAAGGGAGCGGAGCGGTAGCAGGGCAGGATTCTGAGGAAAAAGGTCTACACTGGACATATAGTGTTACAGTAGGTCAGAAAGGTATATAGTATGAGTTGAGGAAGAGTGTGTGGATAGATACATAATTTCTATTATCTTGGGTTATATGCGTTCGATGACCGGAGTGCGTATTTTTTTGAGAGACTCTAGTATTAGCAGACGTTGATGGTGTCATAGAGTTTATAGATGGGGGATAGTGATGTATGGATACAGTGTTCTTTCTTCGGACATTGGTGGGTGGTGTGGTCTGAGTCTTTGGGGTGGGTGTAGAGTTTTGGGCTAAGAGTTTTGGATAACTGTTATGGAGGTTGTAATTGGCTCGGATTATATGGACGAAGTTTGTCTCGATTTATGAGAATATCGAGAGAGGCTTAGTTGTTATGTTTAAATTTTACTAGATAGGTTGTGGTGGGTAGGTGAGTAGAATATTTTTAATGGCTATATCTGACGGTTCTTTAATTTGTCTGAACTATGGGACTTGTATTAAAAGTATAATGAGTTCTGTTGGTTGTTTACATAAATTTGGATCACAGGAATGGTTTGTGAGAGGTTGGTATATGTTGGGGGACTGTATTGGTTGGGTGGGTAGAGTAGTTCATGTGAGATGGTATGAAATTGTGAGGTTGTTGGTCTTTAAATAGAAGGGAACTGAGTGTGTAGTGATCAGTAGTTTTAGAGTTTCGTCTATACAATATTGTTTATCAAGTTGAGTAAGTTAATGTTGGCATTAATTTCGTAATTCTGTCGTATCATGTGTAGGCATATGATATTATTGCTACGGTTACTTAATACAGTAGGGGACATGTTGTGGTGAGTGTATAGTGGTGTACGTACGATGAAGAGAGGGGAAGTGGGGGGGGGGGGGTGGGGGGCGGGGAAGAGGGAGATCTTGTCATATGGACTAGTCTGTATGGTTAGGTATGGGTGGTGATTGGTGAGACGATTGTTGCGTGAGTACACACATAGGATGGAGGGTGTGACACAGAGACTAGATCACTATATGATTAGTATGTGAGGTATTAGGGATAGCGAGAGTCTTAGGTCTACGTGATCAGGGGGGGTTGAGGTGTGAGTGTAACTCTAGTCTGGTACTACACGACTATACGAAGAAGTACAAGTTCTAGTCACTATAAGACACTATGAATGTAGGTGGAGTACACTATTGACATTAGATTGAATGTCTCTTACTATGAGAGAGTTATATATCAGGTTTTGATGTGTTGTATTTTCACATTTGAAGGTGACAACATAGAGGTATGACGTGCGTTAGTTTCTCTGAGAGACATAGATGTCTGTGTGGTGTACTATATCACTTTACAGATTGTCTTACATATGCTTAAGAGGTACAGATTTCATAACAAACAGTTGTCATGTTAGTAGGTCAAGAGTCTTCTCTATATGTGAGACACTTACGTTATATCACGACTACCATGTGTACTGTAGTTCTCACTGTAGAGGACTGATTCGTGACGGAAGAGTGGATAAGGGAGAGTACACAACACGTCAATTTAACTCCGATTATCTATATCGAGTTCACTGTGAGGGGGTACGAACTGGTGAGATAGCGTGATACACATGGTTTTGGGACACATCGGAGAGGGTTGTAATAGTCACAGGGGAGTGGTTAGTGGGAGGGAGGTGTCTAGAGCAGATTACACTTTTGTGTCTTTTACAGTGGGCTTTCTAAGTTAGGCGATCTGTAGTTTATTGTACGTAAATAGCCATCACAGGTTTAGAGATAATGGATCGGAGTGATGGGTGAAGGATTGTTATGTGTTCTCAATGATTGTGGTGTCACTGACGAGTTTTTAGGTCTGAGGATTATGTAGGTGGAGGTGGTTGTAGAGATTTGTGTGGGGGGGGTAGTAGTTTAATTGGTGTCATATAGGTATGATGACATTTATCTATACTCTGTAGTGTTTGGTTATGTGGTAGAGCGTAGGTTGTGTGGGTGTATGGAGCACAAGTAGTATATATGTGTAGTAGTATATTTGGGGTGCGTGACAGAGAAGAAGTGATATGTTGAGTGTGTGGTAGATACACACTATCGGTCGAGGATATGGACAAGCGTGGATACTGTAAGATTGGTGTGGGGGGGAGTCTCTTGGGCGGGTGGCAGGTTGGGTTGGGGTGGTCATAGTATAGAGGTAGTGTGTAATGGTGGGAGGGGAGTGTTAGGTTGGTAGAGGGTGTAATAGGAGAATGATGTAGTAAGGGGTTGTGAGGGGGATGAATTAGACATCAGGGCAAGTTGTAGTAAGATGATGAGTGGTTTGGGTTAGGATGTGGTGTAGGCTGCTCAGTGAGTTGTGCACATTGTGTGTTTCGATAGTTTGGGGGGTGGGTGGAGATACACTTCATGAGGTGTGGAGAGGTGGGGAGGAGATGGGGGGGGTTTCTTAGAGTTCTGGGGGTGGTGCTGAGAGTGTCGCGGAGGGAATGGGAACAGGTGGGAGTGGAAGGGGGGTTCTTGGGGGTACAGAGGTGGGGTTTGGTGTGTTTATATAGTGAGGGAAATAGATATGGAGTATTGGTATGTCACTGAGTATGGACTGTGTTTGGGAGATATGAAGAGTGTGCGCGCTGTAGTGTCTATCGGAGTGGATGTGTGAGAGGATGTGTTTGATGAAGGGATGATGTGGGAAGGTGGGGGATGGGTAACAAGGTCATGTATGGAGATGACTATTTACAAGAGATAGGAAGAATGTGGATGGTGGTTGTTGGGAGGGTGTTGATGTGGGAGTTTGGAGTGGAGTAGGGGTGTGTGGTGAGAGGGGTTGTAGTTTAGGTTCTAGTTGGGTGGATGAGTTGTGTGGTAGGAGGATGTGAGTAGAGATGGTGGGATGTAGTGATGTGGGGAGGTGTAGTTGATCTATTACTACTCTCTTTGGGGAGTGTGGTGGAGTTGATGTTGGTGTAGTTTTTTAGAGATACTGGTGTAGTGTGTTAGACTTGGAGTGTGTGGTGGGTGGTTGTTGGGGGTTGTGGGTTGGGGGTGGGGTTGGGGGGGGGTTGGGGGGTGGGGGGTGGGGTTTGGGTGTTTGTGTGTGGTGGGGGGTGGGTGGTGGTTGTGGTGGTTTTTGGGGGTGTGGTGTGTTTGGTTGGGGTGCGTTGGGGTGGTGGGTTTGTTTGTGTTTGGGGTGTGGGGGTGGGTTGGGTTTGGGGGGTGGTTGGGTGGTGTTTTTGTTGTTGGGGTGTGTTGGAGGGGTTTGGGGTTTGTTGGTTGTTTTGGGGTTTATTTTGTTTTAGTTTTTTGGTATTTTTTGTTTTTGGGTTGATGTGTTTGTGGGATTTTGTTTAGTTTGAGTTGTTAAGTGGGATTGGGGGGAGGTATTTTTGTTGAGTTTTTTGGTATTATTGGTGTTTAGTGATTGTATGGTATTGTAAATTCTTAGTGGTGAGTGGAGTAAGTTTGTTGGTTTTTTTGTGGGGGGGGGTTGGGGTTTTGGAATTGGAGAGATTGTAGGATTTTTTAGGGTTGGATTGTTGTTTGGAGTTATTTATATGGGTTTTGGGGAGATTTGGGGGTAGGTTGGAATATGGAAGTTATGATAGGGGGTTGATGTTGGAGTAGGTGAGGGAAAAGTGTGAAGTAGTAAATTGGAGGGGGAGTTTTTTGGGTTAATGTAGGGGGGAGTGATTTTAGGTTTGGAGTTTTAGTTGGGGTTTATATGTGGAAATAAGGGTTAGAGTTTTTGGTTGTTTATTATAGGTATTGATAATTGTTTAAAGGGTGATTGATGTTATAGGTTTTAGAGGTGTTGGAAAGATTATAGTGGTTAGTTTGATTGGGTTGGGGGGAGTATTGTGGGTGTGAATTATGTATGTGGAGTAGATTGTGAATGGATTGATTGTCGTGAACGATTGGAGTTTTTGAATGAATTTGGGTGTTGTAGAGATTTTTGGGATGTATGGTTATTGAGTGTTTGTTGGAATGTAGGATTTAGGTAGGAGAAGTGAATTGATATATTTATTGAGTGGTTGTGTTGATTGTTGGGGTTTTGTTTTTGGGTTGGATGAGATTTGGTGTGTTATTGATTTGGGTAAACTTTAAATTTTTTGGTAATAGTTTTGTTTTTGTGTTTAAGTGTTTTAGGTAGTATATTGGGGTTATGTGGATTGGGTGTGTGTGTGATAATAAGAATGTTTGTTTATTTTATTAGATATATAATGATGTGATAGTAGTTGATTTTTATGGATTGTAAGGTATTTGATGTGGTGTATCATCAAAAAGACAACGAGGAAAAACTCTAACTGATCAAAGAAATCCAGATTCAACGGATCAGCCGTAAGGAACCAAGGAGCATCAATTAAAACATTAGAAATACAAATCGGGCAAATGAACAAGGTACTATAGGAAAGAGGATTTGGAAGTCTACCTAGCTTAATTAAAATGAACCCGAGAGATCAAGTCAAGTCAATCTCTACTAATATTGAAGCTGATTCACACCCGAAACGCCGTATTGGATCTCTCCGATACGCCGTATCCACTGGACATAACCGTATACTCACGTACAAGACAAGACAAACGACGATTACGTTTCTAAGTCATTTTAATGGTTACTACTGTGATGGAAAGAAGGGATCTTATGGACCATAATTCTCGGAAGCTTACTCTAAAGCTTCACAAATCGATGAATCCATACCCCAAAAGAAGAAAGACCCAGGGAGTTTCACTTTACCTTGCTTTATTAATAATGTATGCTTCAATAATGACCTTGTTGACTTAGGATCTAGCGTTAGTGTAATGCCTCTATTAACCTACCTTAACTTAGGATTAGGCGAATTAGCTCACACTAAGCTAACAGTAGAATTAGCGGATAGGACAGTAAAATAACCAAAAGGAATTGCTGAAAACGTAATAGTAAGAATTGGTAAATTTACTTTCCCAGTAGACTTTATAATTCTAGATATGCCCGAGGATATCAAAGTGCCTTTGATCCTTGGAAGACCATTTTTGTCTACCGCCCGTGCTAAAATTGATGTTTATAAGAGAAAGAATACTTTAAGAGTTGGGAAAGAAAAGATTATTTTCAAAAGTGTTAAATCTGCTAGTAGTTTAATTAAGAGGGTCTACATGCTATGTTTGAGAAAAGAAAGAACTTTGATTTAGAAGCTAGCTAATGGAGAGCCATGGATTAAATAGATCATTATACCCCTTTTAGAAGATTACATCGTACTTAAATATCTAAATGAACATTTGAGCTTAGAGAAATCAAGGTGATGATTAAGCCACACCATTGAGGAAGGGTGGGGTAATTAAGGAATTTAAGAACTAGAATAAAGATCTTGATACTGAAATTGATGAATTACCCTATTATATGTGACGCTGCTAAGAAGATCTATAAAATTGTGCTCACTACTAAATGGTTTTCATGCCATATTTAAATTTACACACGTTAACTTTTTACCGTTGTTGTACGTCAATGTGATGTCCAAAAAGTTTCATAACTTTACAATGAAAGATAAGATGGTGTACAAATGGGATAATGTTGTAGGAGCCTTAATGAATGTGCTTATTTTTGTTGGAACCTTTTCTGTTGTGACTGACTTTGCAGTTTTGGAAGACATGGATGCTTATTGTGATGAAGGAATGGGCGATGTTATTGTTGGTGAACCGTTCTTAAAATAAGTTGGAATTAAAGCAAGACGGTTTGATGGAATGATTACCATTTACAATGGTGGATGAAGTAACTTACCAAATGGTGCGATCACATCCGAGGTTTAAACACCACACTAATAAGCAATGCAACAAGATTCCACCATTAAGGATCCCACCATTACTGAGGGTGAGGAATAAGACAATAGAAGGGATCTCGCACTCATACCAAAAGCTTAAGAGTTTCTACAAAGGAGTTTTAAATCTAGGGACCCGAATTTATTCGAGTTTCATCAATGGAAGAATATCTCACATGCGGGCACATTAGCGTGCATAAGATGGAATGGTGAAAGGAAGCTGAAGACAAGTCTAAACTTAAAAGACTTTGCTGGTACAAAGTTCTTCCTGGGAGAACAACCTGGGGAATTGTTATTTACTTTGTTATCAAGTCTGTCTTCCCAGAATTAATTTAAACGTATCCGCTCCATATATACGGTGTATTGATTGTCTGGACGTTATCTGTCTTTTGTTTTTGCATATTTAAAACATTATTGTCAGTTTGGCATACGGCGTATTCATGCAATGTTACAGCGTATTTCACCAGGACTAACCCGTATTTAGTTAGTTTAGTTTAGGTTTGTATTAACCATAGACGCAGTTAGGGAATGTGTATTTTCCTATTTTTCACAGGACCTCGTACGAGAAAGGAAAATATCGACAAATATTGGTGGAGAATTTACTCAAAATCTGGGTATGAAGTGTTGGAGTCTTGAAACTTCAAGACGGCTGTTCAACACACAATCTTGCTCAATAAAGCTACATGGAGAATCACTACCGAGCGAATATCAGGGGAGTTTCTCATTCTAATTCTTTTTAATTCCCCTATTTTTAACCTTTTATCTATACAACGAGGACGTTGTATGATTCAAGTGGGGGGATGGGAATTAGAATGTTTATTTGTCCTATTTTTCACATAAAACATCAAAATGCTTAAAGTATGCTAAAATTTTAAAAAAATTTCAAGCATACTTTTGTGAAAAATTACATGGTGAATAACCCGCACATAATAACCCTTGATAGTTATTGTGAGAATTAGCGTATCCGTTTTCCAAATTTTTTTACCCAAATTCTACAAAAAATATGAGTGTGATGGCGTTGTAGTTGACTTTAGAACTTGGCTTGGTATATCTATTCGAGACCACAATAATGAGTATTATGGATTTAATTGGAGTAGCTTATTTAAATTGGTAAATTTTAGGATTACACCAATATCGCCTATCCATGTTGTTTATTAACTAACTACACCGGTTAGTTTGCTCCGTATAAAAAAAACCCCTTTTTCCACTCTCGCTTTTAGAGTGAAGATCCACTTAGAAAAACCCTCCCGAGCCTATCCATTCATTTTCTTCTATTATGTAACATGGAATGACCGAAAGGAGATTTCTATGAATTTCTGAATAGACTATTCCAGAAATATATAATAGTTGAAATATGTCACCAACTTGTTTGTTTTGTTACACCCTTACACCTTAGCCTACCCTGTTAGATTAAGTTTAATTTACAGTTGCTAGTTGCTTTTCGTGTAAAGTTTGTATTTCCCGAGTCTTGTGTCATTTTCTATCTTTGGTGCGGTTGGAAATTTGCACATCGCAAATGGGAATGTATAATAGTAGTCAAAACTCATGTGATATTACTACCATCACAATTATTGGTACATCCGAAGAACGAAGAACTATCAAAGGAATTATCCGGAATTATTATGATCGTGAAGATGGTGAAACTACAATGAGATTTGAAGAAAGGTTTGGTAAAAAAATATCAAAAAAGAGAAAAATCGCAAAAAAAGAGATAAGTAAATTTTGAGATAATCGTTTCGCAAATGAGCATTATTGAGAGAATACTCGAAGGATCAATTTTTGTTGATACGCTAATAAAATCAACTGATGTTAAAGTTTGTATAAAGTGGAAGATATCGCCACTTGCCTTGTAGAGTATATAAAGTATTGGGGTGAATGGGAAGTTGACCATTACGGGAACACCAACTTTGGTTGTTGTTTTTTATCGATGATCAAGACGTTGTAAATAGTCGTGTCTTTTTCATGGTAACGATCGGGGAAAAAGTGTCTAGCAACTTGTATATTAGTCTTAATCTATTTGTTTCCGTATTTTTTCTTAACATCAATTTACTTCCCTTTACCCCCCCCACCCCCCCCCCCCACCCCCCCCCCCCCCCCCCCCACCCCCCCCCCCCACCCCCCCCCCCCCCCCCCCCCCACCCCCCCCCCCCCCCCCCCCCCCCCCCCTCCACCCCCCCCCCCCCCCCCCCCACCCCCCCCCCCCCCCCCCCCCCCCCCCCCCCCCCCCACCCCCCCACCCCCCCCCCCCCCCATTAATGACTAGCCGCTGGTTTTACGCGAATGAGGATTGTTGGAAACACTAAAAGTGTCGGTCACTTCCAAGTTGTAATAGTTTAGCTCGTAGTTAGTAAAATATGATTGCTTAGTAATTAGTCCTGGCCCAAGGCCCTATGGAGGCCAAACTTAGCCCTTGGCCGGCCTACATGGTCTATAATAAGTCCTCTCTCCTAGCCTTGGTGAGGTTGGTGTTCCATTTAACTTTCATTTCATTTTATAAATTCATCATTTTGCCATCCAATCTCTCTCTAACTCACAACCACAATTCATATGGGTCTTGGTTATCATAAGATTCTAGTATTCTACAATTGGTATCTGCCATGGTGTGGGGTGTTTAGTTTTGTGTTTGATTTGTGTTCAAAAACCTTTACAAAGAGCAAATTAGTGATTAAAATTTTTTGGCTTAAAAACCTTAAAATTTTCATTTTTATTGTTCCTATAATCAGGGTTAGTAACACTAGTTGTACAAGAATTTTTTTGCTAAAAACCATTAAAAATCATGTTTGTTAATGTTTTGAAAATTATTTGTGTTTCGAAGCTGTTGGACAGAAACGAGGAGAACCGAACGAGATTTCTAGTGTTGGAAACCGAACGAGGAGAACCGAACTTAGCTTATTTCTATTGGGACCTGAACGAGTTGACTCTTTGTCGGCTGAACTAGTTTGAACCGAACTAGTGGACAACGAGTGGACGAACGAACAGGACCGAAACGAGTAGGGAGTCGAACTGTTGGACTCTAAACGAGTAGGGCCGAACTAGCTCATTTTTTTGTCATACGAAATAGTGAAACCAAATTTATTTAAACTTAACAAAACTCAGTTCTAAATTTATACGGTTCTTCTTTGACTTGTAAAATCCGTGAATACAAACCACTTGTTTTCCGGTTTGGTCTCAGAATTGTAAATCTCGTGTAGTATCATTTCAAAATCACCAATCACAAAACCAAAACACAATTTTACTTTCTAATTTTTTTTTTTTTAAAAAAAACAACAAAAACATACACCGATCGATCACATCGGTATCTTTTTGTTACCCCAATGACGACTCCTTGCGGATAAGTCATTCTTTCTGGAGGAGACAACAAACCACCGATGCTTTGAAATACCACTTGTATGATTCGTGGAAATGCATAATGGACGTAGATGTTTGAATAGACCACATGGAAGAATGATTCTTACATCTGTTGAAATCGGACCACTTGTTTGCCTTACAAATCACTGAGGATGGAGTATCTAAGGCTTAAGGAATTGTTGAATTGACTCCTGCTGATGCCATTCAAGCTAGATTGCGACATTCAAGTATAAACATCATTCTCAAGGCCTACCAACTGAATATCCTATATGCTCTTGTGAGTCAACATCGTGTTGCAAAAGATCTTTGGGAGAAGATTAAACTGCTAATGCAAGGAACGTCGTTAACAAAACAAGAACGAGAATGCAAGCTGTATGATGAATTCGATAAGTTCACTTACAAGAAAGGAGAGTCGTTACATGAGTACTACTTGAGGTTCACTCTGTTACTCAATGATATGAACATCTACAAGATGCCATTGGAGCAATTTCAAGTTAACACCAAGTTTTTAAACACTCTTCCTGATGAATGGAGCAAATTTGTTACTGATGTTAAATTGGTCAAAGACTTGCATACTACCAATGTTGATCAGCTTCATGCTTACCTGCAACAACACGAAAGACATGCAAATGAAGTTCGTTTGATGCATGAACGTAACTCCGATCCTCTTGCTTTAGTTGCATCTCACCAATTACCTCCGTCAACTTATCAATCTCATCTACACACTCTCCCGAACTCTCAACTTCAACATCATGTTTCACCATATCCGTCTTCACAGTTTGTAACACCTTATCAGACTCAACAATTCACAACCAGTCAATCAACACCTCTTTCAATCACTTATCCATCAAATGAGTACCAATCCTCAGTTCACCACAACGTTTATTCTCCACAATCATCCATCCCACAATTGGAATATGCTCCCACAACTTACCAACATCAACAATCTGAATTTTCCCAACCAGACTCCGGTCTAATTGTTCCAGTGTTCCAGAAAGGGGATGATCCAATTGATGCGATCAATCACATGATGTCATTCTTAACTGCTGTTGTCACATCCCGGTATCCTACTACCAACAATCAGCTAAGGACTTCGTCAAACCCTCGTCAACAAGCTACCATCTATGATGGAAAAGTAACTGTGCAACCTGTTCAGGGGAGACAAACTACTTATGCTGCTGGAACAACGAGAAAATACACTCCTGGAGCAAGTGGAAGCAACACAGGGAAACAACGGACTGTCATCTGTTACAACTGCAAAGGGGAGGGTCATATTTCCAAGCAGTGTACTATGCCCAAGAGAAAAAGGGATGAAACGTGGTTCAATGATAAAGTGTTGCTGGTTCAAGCTCAAGCAAGTGGTCAAGTTTTAACAGAGGAAGAAATAGCATTTTTGGCAGATCCAGGACTTCCTGACACTCAAACCTCTCAGACTGTCATTACCCACAATGCTGCTTATCAAGCCGATGATCTGGATGCCTATGACTCTGATTGTGATGAACTTAACTCAGCCAAGATTGCTCTCATGGCGAATCTTTCCAGGAATGGCTCAGATGCACTCACTGAGGTACACAATCCGGATAATCTGGCCTATGATTTAATCAATCAAAGTGAGCAGATAATGACGTCTTCTGAACAGTCTAATGATGTGAATCAGACAGAAACTGAAATAACCAGTGATAGCAATATCATTCCTTATTCTCAGTATCTGAGTGAAACACAACAGGAAACTGTCCAGAATTCTAACTCTTCTGCTCAACAAGATGTCCTGATATTATCTATGTTTGAACAATTAAATACCCAAGTGATGAACTGCACCAATGTTAATCTGGAATATAAAAGTGCCAATAAAGCTTTGACTACCAAGCTTGACAGTTATAAAGAAGAGGTTAAAGATTTGAAAGAAATGCAAAATGTTAAGAATAGTTTTTCAGGATCAAATGAATAGTATGCCGAGATTGAATGTCTTAAGCAAATCTTTCTAAACAAGTGCAAGAAAAGGATTCTTTAATGAAAACAGTTTCTGATCTCAAAAATGATTTAAAAATGGAAGAAAACAGAAATATTGATAGAGAAATTGCTTTAGAAAAGAAAATTAAGCAACTTGATAATATTATTTTCAAAAGAGGTCAATCTGCGTAAACTGTTCATATGATGACTAAATCCAAAATTTGTTATGATCATTCCATAAAACAAGCTATCAGTTTTGAAAAACCTTTCTATCTAAAGAAAGTTCGGGAGTCAAAGCCAAAACTGTATGACGGGGATGTCATTCTTAAAATGGATACTATTGTGATTCCTGATTCTGACGAGACATTAATGCTTTGTGAAGAGAGTCGTTCAAAAATGTTTTTGAAAGAACAAGATCCAATGGTTGTAAAAAATAATGTGAACACTAAACCTATTAATTATGTTGT
>BQNB010025506.1:36082-59566 GCA_026074375.1 Tanacetum coccineum | reverse complement strand
CACAACAAGGATGATTAAGAGATTTATTGTGGCTGATGATCTCAAAGAAAGCTCAAAGATCACACAAGTCAAAGGAACTATGCTCAAAGATCACTACTTGTCGTACAAAGATAGTACTTGAAGAATCAAAGACTACGAGCCAGAGTCAATGATCAACTCATAGAATGCTAGAATTCAAATTGTAATTTTTGGGGTTACCTCCCTTAGGGGGATATTGTTAGGTTTAAGAAAAAGACTTGGTCACCCCATCTATTTTCATGTTTAGCATAGCTCGTAGTTTTGTTAGTAATAGTATGATTTATGGTGTTGGGCCGGGTCTTTACCCACTGTAAGCCCACACCATAGCCCGTTTCATAGGCATTTTGTAAGACATATTTAAACCCTCTCCACACATGGAGAGGGTGTTGGAAGAAATCATTTCACACACACTCTTTAGTGTGTTTTACATATTCTCTCCATCCATCTCTCTCTCTCTCTAACTTTCTCTCTCTAGATATTATATGTGTGAATTATAAGAACCTACAAGATTCCGCATACACTTTGATATACAAACAAAGTCTCAACCATTGTTATTTTGGATTCATCCAAGGTAACATACACTTTACAAGGTAAAGAATCGATCAAGGCTTGGGATCAACACATGAGATTACAAGTTTGAAACTGAGAGTCAAGAAGTTATAAAAGAAAGGAGGGTCAAGAACTCATAAGCTCAAAAGATTATACAAGGTTGGTAGATCTGCAAGAATGATTTCCTCTGATGAAGCTAGTTTGGGTGATAAGGAGGATGCATCCAAACATGGGAGGATAGCTGATATTGATACTGATGCAGGAATTAACTTAGTTAGTACTCATTTTGATGCTGATACAGATATGTTTGGAGTACATGACTTAGTTGCTAATGAGGTGGTTGTTGAAACTGAAGTTGCTTCAAAAGATGTGAACTTAAGTGTTGATAAAGTTACTTTAGCTCAAGCACTTGCAGCTTTGAAAAGTGCAAAACCCAAGGCTGACAAGGTTATGTTACAAGAACCAGAGCAGGGTACAATTACAACAACTACTGCTACAACAGTTACAACTGCTAGCACAAGACCCAAGGCTAAAGGGCTTGTTATTCATGAAGAGGAGCAAGCAACTACACCAACAGTTTCTTCATAGCAACCATCACAGGTTAAGGTTCAGGACAAGGGTAAAGGAATCATGGTAGAAGAACCCGAGAAGCCTATGAAGAAGAAAGAACTAATCAGGCTTGATGAGGAAATTGCTTCAAAGTTACAAGCTAAATTTAATGAGGAAGTAAGACTTGCAAGAGAGAAAGCTGAAAAAGAAGAAGAAGCTAACATTGTTTCATGGGATAATGTGCAAGCAATGATAGATGCTGATTATCAAATGGCTCAACAAATGCAAGCAGAAGAACAAAAAAAGTTGAGTATTGAAGAGAAGTCCAAGTTGTTTGTACTACTCTTAGAAGCAAGAAAGAAGCACTTTGCAGCAATGAGAGCTCAAGAAGAGAGGAACAAACCACCAACTAAAGCTCAAAAGAGAAATACAATGTCTACTTATCTAAAAAACATGGTTGGATACAAGCACAATCAGTTAAAGAACAAAATATTTGATGATATTCAGAAGTTATTTGACAAAGCTATGAAGAGGGTAAACACATTTGTAGATATGGATACAGAATTGGTGAAAGGCAGTGAAGTAAGAGCAAAAGGCAGTAATACAAGAGTAGAAGGAAGCTCTAAGAGAGCAGGAGAAGAGCTGGAAAAAGGAAGCTCTAAAAAGCAAAAATTAGAAGAGGATAAAGAAACAACAAAGCTTCAAAGACTAATAAAAGTTGTTCCTGATAAAGAGGAAGTAGCAATTGATGCTATTCCTTTGGCAACTAAGCCTCTAAGCATTGTTGACTACAAGATCCATAAAAAAGGGAAGAAAACCTATTATTAGATAATCAGGGCTGATGGAAGTTCAAAGATGTACTTAGTCTTTAGTCATATGCTCAAAAGCTTTGATAGGGAAGATTTGGAAACCCTGTGGAAATTGGTAAAAGCTAAGAATGGGTCAACAAGGCCAGAGGATGGCTATGAGAGAGTGTTATGGGGTGATCTAAAGACAATGTTTGATCCACGTGTTGAAGATCAAGTATGGAAAAATCAATCAGACTATAGAGTATTAGATTGGAAGCTATATGATTCATGTAGAGTACATTCATTGAGGAAGAAAAATGTGCACATTCATATGTTGGTAGAAAAGAGATATCCTCTTAGAGCACTAACAATCACAGATATGCTAAATAGGAAGCTGCAAGCTGAACATTGGAATGAAATGTGTTATCAGCTTTTTAAGCTCATCACAAAACAACTCAAGAATCAATTAAGTGTTTGGAAGCATCCTCTTGGTGATTAATGAAGCTTTCAATGAAGAAACTTGAGATTTTAAAGAAGAATATCAAGTTTAGGGGAGGATTGTTGGGATTAAAAGACTTCATGATGATCTTGGAATTACTGCTGCTAAGGTTTGTGTTACTGCTGCTAAGTAAAACTTAGTGGAAGTACAAAAAAGAAAAATGTTGTTTCAAAGTTCACATTAAACTCTAAAATGAAAAATATGCTAAGTAGTTAGTATTGTTAGTTCATAGTTACTACTGCTAGTGTAACTTAGTACTGCTAGTGTATATTAGTACTGCTAGTTACTACTGCTAGTATATGTTAGTACTGCTAGAGTAAAGTTAGTACTGCTGGTGAAGATTGAAGAAAATATTCTAAGTAGTTACTACTGCTTGTACATAGTTAATGCTGCTGGTGTATAAGTTACTACTGCTTGTTAAGAGTTAATGCTGCTGGTACAAAGTTACAACTGCTGAAAGATTACAACTGCTGAAAGATAAAGATTGCTTGAAGATCAAGATTACTTATGAGATAAGGATTGTTATTTATAGAATAGATCTTTGAGAATAATCTAAGTTTTAGTAATATATTGTAAATCGACTAGGACTCCTTGGTGTATAAAAGGAGGTCCTAGGGCATAGAGTTTGATATCATAATCTAGAAATCTTTTGTTTTGATATCGTTATAGCTTCAAGGTTTTGTAACCCTAATACTAGGAGAGTATTCGTATTATTTGTAATAATAATATTGGAGCTTTTATTGTTGAAATTATATTGTTTTGTGTTACTGAAGAATTCTTCTTATATTAAAGATTAGATTCCGCATAATCTTTAGTATTATCAAACAAAGTTTCTTAAACTAAGTTGTGTTAGATTTATCTAGCATAACTAATCCTTATACAAGCTTAAGGGATTCGATCATTAGAAGTTAACTGGGATCAACAGAACATCATAGTCAGCCAGCTGACTTTTGATCCAGAGGACTTGAGCACAACTTCTAACAGCAGCAACATACTCAGCCTCAGCTGATGACATAGCCACTAAGCTTTGCTTCTTTGCACACCAACATACTAACTTTCCACCAAGTATTTGACAACCCCCTAAGGTACTTTTTCTATCTTAGTTGCATCCAGCGTAGTTTGAGTCAAAGTATGCTTTAAAATCAAAGCCCGATCCTTTTGGATACCAGAGACCTAGATTTGGAGTTCCTTTGAGATACTTGAAAATTCATTTTACAACAACAAGGTGGGATTCCTTGGGGTTAGCTTGGTACCTAGCACAAAGACATGTAGAAAATTAGATATCAGGTCTACTAGCTGTAAGATACATCATTGAACCTATCATGCCTCTGAACAAAGTCTCATTAACACCTGATTCATCAGGGCCTAAATTGTTTAAGGGAAGCATAGGGAATTTTACTGAGGCGCTATCAGCTAGATCATACTTTTTGAGTAAATCTTTAACATATTTTTCTTGACAAATAAAGATTCCTTTGAAATCTTGTTTTATTTGAAAGACCAAAAAATAGGTTAGTTCACCCATCATACTCATTTCATACTTTTTAGTCATTAACTTAGCAAATTGTTTACTGAGTTTAACATTGTTGACCCAAAGATGATATCATCCACATATATTTGAACTATTATGACATCACTCTTAGTTTTATAAGTAAAAAGAGTGTTGTAAATGGTACCTCTGAAAAACTTATGTTGAAGGAGAAATTTAGAGTGTTTCATACCACAACGAGCTTTATCAAGCTTCCACACATGGTCGGGAAATTCACTACTTTCAAACCCAGGAGGTTGTTGGACATATACTTCCTCAGAGATCTTTCCATTTAGGAAATCACTTTTCACATTGATATACGTTTTCATACGTATCAAACAAAGAACCCTCAAATATATATTTTATATATATATATATATATATATATATATATATATATATATATATATATATACATATACATATACGTAAGCTGAGTATCATACAAATTATTCTTAGGAAAGAATAATAAGTAATCAACACGGGTATCGTTCTCCTCGGTGAGAGGTGAATGGAGATCTACGTTCATGTTGAAAATCGAGCTTGATTGACATTTAAGTTTTGGTTTTGGTTTCTAAAACTACTAACGCAAATGAAAAAAGAAATTAAGGCACGCTAATCTAAGAAATAAAGCTATTTAAACATTTAAATCTAAAAAACGTCTAATTAATAATAAAACGCGACTAAATAACTAAATGAGACAAATTAAAACTCTAAAAACTTAAATTGCAAATTTCCTAAGTTAAATGACTTAAAATAATTTTTAAAAGACAGAAAATATTTTTTTTGACTTTTTAATCTAATTAAAACTATTTTTTAAAACTAAATAATACTAAAAATGAAATTAAAAATATAAAACTTAATCCTAAATTTTTTTAGAAAATATATAAAAATTCTCTAAGCAAATAAAAAGGGTTATAAAGAAAAATCTCTAAATAAGCTGAAACAGATAAGCTGTTATAAAACAAATAAGATGAATAAGTTAAGTAAAAAAAAACATATAAATAATTGATGATGCAAAGTATTAACTGAAAAAGACCCCAGGGCAGTGGTAGGGCGTGTGTGTTGTGAGGGGGAGGTCACAGGTTCGAAACCTGTGACTTCCTTTTTGAAAACATTTTTTTAATTTTCTTTTTTGAAAAAGCTAAACTTAAGACTAAAATAAGCAACTTTAATAAAACAACTTTTTTTATTAAAACATATTAGATAAGCTATGAAAGATGACAGATTTGGCTTTTTAAGACTAAGTGAATTTAAGCTAATTGTTATGGACATTTTAGGATTTAATAAGCAAAAAGAAAACAAATAAGCTAAAAACAGATATTAACCTAGACCTAATAAGCTAAACTAAACAACTCTGAGCAGTGTTAACTTTAACTAACAACATTAACTTTATACTAACAGTACTAAGTTAAAACTACAGTAGTAACGTAGCATTAGTACTTTAATACTACCAGTAATAACTACTTAGCATAATTGCCATATGTACCTGAGCAGTAAGTAACTCTAAGAATCCTTAAAGTCATTTAATCCAGCAATCCTCCCCTAAACTGATATTCCATCTTCTGAATCTTTAAGTATTCTTTGTTAAAATCTTCATCACTAGTATCATACCCCTCTTTCCTTTGCACTCTGCATCCTATTTTTCACCAATCGGCATATCCACAACTACTCATCACCATGAAGTTCATTTGTATTAGACATTCCTTCATTATCTAACCTCCTTTGGATATCATCAACTAAAGAAACATCAGCATCCTTATCAATGTCTTTAATACTCCTCCCCTATTTGGATGCATCTTCATGATCACCCAAACTATCTTTATCTTTAGAAGATTCAACTCTTGTAGACATACCAACTTTTCTTAGTCTTTTTAATCCTGTAGTTCTTGATTTCTTTTGCCTTTCCAACTTTTGGACCCTCTTCTTTAAATCAGCAATCTCCTTTGCTTGAGCATCCTTTGCCTTCTCCAAATCAAGAACCTGTTTTTGCAAGTTAGTACATAAAATCATCAATTCAGATAGTTGCATGCTATCCTTACCACTGAGAGGTGGATCATTGGAAGGTGTAGGAACACAGTCATCTTGTTATGTCTCCTCATTAGTAACTGCAGTGTCCTTCCGCTGTTTCCTCCCTAGAACTGTTTCTCCTGAGATCTAGAGGATAATGGTTGAGTAGTAATAGTGTCTGGTAGAAACAGATAGGAAAGACAGATTTTACACCCATCTTCTTGATTAGCTTAAACCATCATTGTTTCAAACAAGGGTGTTACTCTTCCAGAAAAATCCGTTTCCTTCTCTCTGCATATTGGCAAAGATTTCTTTGTGAGTGAGGGTTAACATAAAACTTCTTGTAATTATGACATATCACCAAGCTGTGATTAAATGAAAACTTGAAATTTATGGATACATCAGAAAACTTAACCCCCTCCATCTAAGTGTTTCACCATAGCATCAAAAATGTACTGTGAGAGACAGATTAAATTTTGGTTGTAGCTAAGTATATTGATTAAAAATCCATTGTACAAACTGAATTCGTTTCCATGCAGTGATTTTGGTACTAAGGCATAGGTAATGGTAATGAATTAAGAACTTCCATTGCGTAAAAAGAAACTTTATAAATTGTAAGCTTTTAAGAAGGTTTTCATACCCATTCTTGCCATTGTCATCAAAATTATAGCCCCCAAAGTTGTAAACAATCAGTACTCCTGCCGTCTTTTCCGAGTGAAGATCACTTATAATGCTTGACTCCGTAATGATCACCTTCTTCTTATCAATTAGGGCTTGTAACTGACGTTCACCATTGACAGTGTTTGCCTTTGCCGTTGCCCAAAACTATTAAATGCAAGATGTGTAGATTATAGGATTGACAGTTAATGCATAATGAATCTGATTAGCATTCAGAAAATTAATAATCTTATGAAACCCATCACTTTCAGCGGGTTTTTCTAAGAATACGACCATGTTGTGAGTATCAGCAAAAGTTAGGGTTGACATTATGTTGTGTTTTGATGATCAAAGATGAAATTGAGTTAGGGTTATTATGTTAGATAGTGTTTGAAATGATTGATAATCGAATAAAGAAATCAAAATGAAACCCTCAGTTGAAGTATTTATAGAATCACCCTCAACAGCATTCACTTGACCTCGCAACTAAATAGGCCTAGCAGCATTACACTTAAATGACAGTACAATGTTATGCCTAACATAAGTAAGTAACACCAATAAACCTAAGACTAACAGCATTAAGCTTTAAGTTACCAGCACTAACTTCAATTTCTTTCCAAAAAGGACTTCTATCATCAAATGATTATTCTTATAAGCTCTCTTTCTGTTTTTATGCTCACAATATCTCTCAATTCTTTTTGCTCACATAATCACTCATTTTACCATTTTATTCATCACAAGAATCTTTTTTTTAAGCTCCTTAATCTCTCATTCATTTGGCTCACCAAATTACTCTTTTTGTTTTTATGCAACATTTTTGATAGTTTTGTACAAAGTTCCATCAATTCAATAGTTTCATACTATCCTCCCCACTTCTAAGTGTGTAACCTCTTGAGAGAGGTGGATCATTGGACTGTTTAGATGTAGTCTAAAACCTAGTTTAAGCATCCACATCCCCGAATATGGTATCTTGGCACCTATGACCACTACCTGAACCAATTCCCTAAGGACTTGATCCTTAAGTGTTGCCATGGATTAGGTCTTATTTGATGTTACCACTGTCCTGCTCTGCTTCTAAGCTAGAAGTAGTAGTGGCAGCCCTTTCCATTCTATCACCCAACTCCTTATGGACAGCCTCATCACCAACCTTTACAAGGGGCCACGAGACTAAGGTATCTTGGTGTCCCAACCTCTTTTGACATGCCTAGATGTTTTTGATTCTTTTTAACATACTTTTTGATATAATATATCCTTGCGATCCATGCTATTGACTGTAGAAATAATAGCCTTCCATCCCCTCAAACAATGCTCAAAGGGTAATAATTGCTGCAACAGTTGTAACTTTGGCTCTCATGTCATCCCAACAGCATTATCTTTTACCTGGCAGTAGTAATTTTCTGCCTAGCAGTATTAACAGATGTATAACAATATTAACTATGTCTTCAATAATTATACAACAACATGCCTCTATTCATCACAAGCACACTAGAAAAGACTAGATAGACATGTAAGAATTCAGGAGGATCCATATTTATACATAACCCATGAATAAAAGTTAAAAACTATTATCCAAAACATTAACTTTCCCTCAACCAATTCTTCAGAGGTGAAACATCCAACATAAGGTATTCAATATGCTTTACCTGTAAGTGTTAGTCCATAGCCAAAAATACACAATCCAGAGTATTTTCTTTTTGACAGTATTAAGTATGACCAACAGTTTTAACAAGCAGTCTTAAGTATAACTAGCAGTACTAATTGACAAGACTAACAGTACTAAATCCTTTACAAACATTTACAAAGACATAAAGAGAATGTAACATTAAGGATTAAGCAGTCCAATACTGAGACCAAGAACTAAACCTCCTGCATCAAAACCTTTGTAAGAAGATCTGCTACATTAATGATCAGTATGAATTTTAAACCATTGAATTAACTTTTTAGCATTGCAATCTCTTATAAAATGATGTCTAATCTCTATATGTTTTGTTTTAGAATGTTGAACAGGATTTTCAATAATGCAGATAGTACTGTTATTGTCAATATTAATGATAGTATGCATGAAATTATACCCATAATCCAGTAATTAGTTTTAAATCCAGAGTACTTTTTGTCCACTAAGCAACTAGTAGCATCCACATATCAGCTCTTAGTTATAGAGGTGGCAACCCACGTTTATCTTCTTGCAACTGCCAAGATATCGACTCGATTCCTAAAAACTTACAACCTTAGTAGTAAGAATTCTTATCTGAGTTGCTCCAACATAATCATATCATATAAGCAACTAGATTCAAATAAGAGAACCCTAGAATACAAAGCCTAAAGTTGGTTTCTATCAAATATCTAAAAAACTCATGCCGCTAAGAGATGTTGCGAGTGGAGGCGAGAGAGTGAGTAACTTGAAATCTGGCACTATGCACATACTGCAAACAAAATATCAGGCCTAGATTCCCCGTGAGATACATCAAAACCCAATCAAAGAACTATAGAGATGTAACATCAACTCAATCAGCATCTCCATCTTTGACTAAAGGCCTTTCCAAATCAACTGGAGTAAAAGCAGACTTCACATTTGTGTAGTTGAATTTCTTCAAAATCTCAGCTACATATTTATCCTAGACCTGATAAATATTGACATCTTCCATATGTTGTAAACTTGTAATCCTAGAAAGAAAGTAAGTTCTCCCCATAAAACTCATCTGAAACATATCCTTCATAATCTTCTCCAATCCGTACCAGATCCTTGTTTGTAGAGCAAAGATAATGTCAACAACCATAAACCTTACAAGCAAAATTATCTCCTTTTGCTTCTTGATAAATAATGTCTGAATAAATCTTCCCCTCTTTTAAAAACCCCCCAACAATAGTTAGCCCAAGGTTTCATATCCATAGCTCTTTGGTGCTTGATGCAAACCATAAAGTCCTTTTACCACCTTGTAAACTTTATCTGGATGGTCAGGATATTTAAATCCTGGTGGTTGAGTAAATAGACTTCTTCCTTAATAGTTCCAATAAGAAAGACTCTTCAATCCATTTGAATTATACTAGAAACCCATAAAAGAAGCATAGACCCCAAAAACAATCTATTGCCTTAATTCTGCCATAGGAGCAAAAACTTTCTTCATAGTCTAATACCTTACTTCTTGTCTAATGACCATGTTGTAAACCAACCTTCCTTTATTCCTAATACACAATCCACCCTTTCTCTTTTCTTATTTTTGAAGACCCATGTTTGTTCTAATATCCCTCTTCCAAAGCAAATCCAAAGTATCCAAACCTGTTGGATTTGAATAACAGAAGTTCTTCCTGCATTGCTTTCACCCAAGATGAATCAAATAGAGCTTTAGCAATACTTGTGGGTTCTATCTGTGATAGGAAATAAGCATATAAACAAGTATTCAGGATATCATGTGTTTTTTGTTCATATACAGCACTGAGAAACCCTTGTTCAGAAGTAGGTTTTGTCATTCTTCTTGTCTAAACAGTTGACTTCACATCACCAATCATATTTTCAATTGGGTGATTTTTATGTATTCTTGTATTGAGAGTGTTTGGAACTGTATAGGAATTTATAATGTTCCCCAAATCAACTTCTGGTTCATCTTCATCACTAAAGAACTCAACATGAGTGGCTTCAAGTGTATGACTAGCTCCCATAGTGAACATGTCTTTAGGGCTATCTTGATCATATGATCTAGTAGTATTAACTGATGGACCAACAACATTAAGTTTAAAGCTACCAGTAGTAACATCAGGACTAGCAGTATTAACATGTTGTCCAGTAGCATTAACTTCTTTAGGACTGCTATCATCATTAGACTTATCTTGTTCATCATTCCCATTATCTAGACCGTCTCCATCTTGCTTTTGATCAACAGCAGTAGATTTTGGTTCACCATTATCAACATCCTGGGTAGGTGAATCAAAGTATGAAGCATCTTTCCAAATTGGCATCACAATGCAATCTTGACTAATTTTTTCTGATGTACCTGCATTAAGTTCTTCTTGTGTACCTGTAGATTCATTTATGATTGTACTTGCAGCAACTGGTACATAATTCCTAGATTGGGTTAGAGAATCAATGGCAAATAGCCACTTTGGACCATTCCTTTCTATCATAGGCTTATTCTCTAAAAAGCCAATATACAAGTTTTCTTCTACCCTCCTGGTTCTAGTGTTGTATACTCTAAAAGCTTTACTACTCAAAGAATATCCAACAAAAAAAAACCTTCACATTTTGCCATCAAACTTGCCTAAACTGTCTAAAGTATTAAGAATAGTAACATGACATCCAAATGGTTTCATAAAGCTTAGAGCAGGTTTAAAACCTCTAAAAAGTTCATAAGGTGTCTTGTTATGAGGCTTGACTACTAAGACCCTATTATGTACATAGCAAGCAGTGCTAACTGCTTCAGCCCAAAATGTGATATGTAACTTAGAGTCAGCTAACATTGTTCTAGCAGCCTCAATTAGTGTCCTATTCCTCCTCTCACCTACACCAATTTTGCAGAGGAGAACCTTTGGCCACTATATTCTCTCTAATATACCTTTTTCTCTGCAAGAAATCATCCATTAATACTTTGTTCATATACTCAGATCCATTACCACTTCTGATTATTTTCACTTTCTTATCCACCTAGGTTTTTTCTATTTCTTTGATAAAGTTCCATAAGGATCTCACTATTTCATCCTTAGTTTGTTAAAAAGAAAACCCATGTAAACCTGCGATAATCATTAGTAGACCTACTAAGCAATATTTCTTATGCATTAACACCACACACAAAAAGTTGACAAACAGATCATATGAAGCATAAAACAAAGGCTTAGTAATTTGGATAAGAACCTTAGAACTTACAGAGAAACTAGGTGTTTGCTTCCTCTTTAAAGACAAGCAACACAGGTTTGGTCATTTTCAAACATTTTGTAGGCAAAAATCCTCTTACAAGATTATCCTTAACAAGCCTTGTTTTAATGTTTTTAAAATTAATGTGACCAAGCCTCCTATGCAGAGAATTGATTCATTCTGATGAAGCCTTACAACAAGACAAGTAAGTCTCCTTAGGAACAATGTTTCTTCATATCACAACTGTACATGTTGTCCCTTTCTAGGAATTTTAAGAAGTTTCTGACTTTCATCAGGGCAACTTAAAATTAGGAGAGAAGACAAGATATTCATTGTCCAGTAAAAAGGACATAGTTCATTTGTCACACATCCTGTGAGACCCTAAAAAGATTGAATTATAACTCCATTGACAAAGTATAATCTTAAAAACAAGACTATCAGTTTTAAGTGTTCCTTACAGAAATTCTACCACTATTGTGCTTCCTCCTCTAAATGTAACATAACCTCTATCAAATTCCTTGAAATCTAAGAGATAAGCTATGTTCCCAGTCATGTGCCTTGAGCATCCACTGTCAATAAATCCTGTATCATCCTGTTGTGGCTTGCCTTGCACATAAAAATAAGGAATAGATTCCTATGGGGACCCCAAGCCATTCTGACTTGGATCTGCCTCGTGTATCAATGTAGTTATGTCTTTTAAAAGCAAGTGATGCACCATTAGGTTAGGTCTCTAAACCCAATCATCTTGAGGTCTTACAACAGCATTTGCCTGATTAACCCAAAAGCAATTAATAACTTTAGAATTTAGCCTACAGTTTTAATTGTTTTTGGCCTAGCAAGTATAACTCTTGTAGCCTAGCAGTATTAACTGCCTGTGATTAGCTAGTATTAACTTTATTGGGTAAACCTTATGTTAGATAATCTGTTTTATATTGAAGGGTCTCTTAACAGTTGATTGTGTGTTTTTAGAAGAACTTGACATTGGTTTTAGCACTAAAAACGTAGATTTAGGATGAAGCTACCAGTATTAACTGTCCTGGCAGTATAAAAGTTTTTATAGGCCAGATTTTCATTAAAACTTAGCTCATTAGGAACCATGTTCCTTTGATCATTAGGGTGAGTCCTTTTAGTAGTATAGTTGTAGTTCACCCTGTTATAATTACTCCCAAATACCATCCTTTTCCTTTGATGGTATTTGCACTGAGCCTGTACATGATTAAAGCTCCCACAAATAAAGCAAGCTTTGTTATACATATCAAAATAACTTCCTAGTTGATTTGGACTTATTCCCTTATTTTTTTTTTTTATTTTAATATACTATTTAAAACTTTTGTCTATTGATTTTTATGTCCAATTCCTTTGGTTCCCCCTAGGAGTTTGTGATCTATGCATCTCAACATACCTAACTGACTTTTTAACTGGTTTTTCATGATTTTTAGGTTTGATAGACTCAACAAAGCTACTTGTATCTTTTGATACTTGTTCTTTTACCAAAGAGTTATCAGAATTTTTCTTAGAATCATCTAATTTCTTATCACAAACAACATTTGACTCTTGCTTACTATTCTCAGTACCATAACCTTTAAATTCAGGCTCTTTGAATTCATCAAGACTAGAATAAGACAGATCAACTATTTTAGTCAATCATAAGATTAAAGGATGAGGTAGAGGAACAACAATATAACCCCAAAACCCTTTTCACTTGTTAGTTATCTGACCTCTAACAACTTGTCCTAGGTCTTTTGAGGCTTTAATCAAATTTCTCAATTTAATTCAATACCCCTCATTTCTTGCTTAACTTTTTCAAACTCACTTTTAAGTACATTTATTTTCATGAGTCCTTTGCAATCTACATCTATTTAAGAACTGGCAACTCTTCACTAAAAAAGAACCTCATTCTTATAAGTAGCTTTTGTAAATTCAATTTGATTAAACTTAACAATCAAATCATCACACTGTTTCTTAAGAGTTTCATAGTTTTTCAGACAAGTTTTAGAGCTGGTTTATCAGTGTATACTTCAGAGTCTGAAAACCCATAAGAAGCCATGTTTGTCCTGAAACTTGTTCATCTGCCATGTCCCTACTCAACCAATCCCAAAACCTACACCATCTATAGCCAACATTGCCTTAAAGATGTGTCTCATTCGTTTCCATTGCTTCCTGGTGTTATCTTGATTTCTGTACTAACCCTCACTTGTCCTTGGTACTCCTACACTCCTTGGAAAGTTCCCCATCTTAATGATAGTTGAAACACTCTAACTTGGATTATCATATCCAACATTATTCATTAGCATTAAGGAAAATTTTTATTTCCCTGTATTCTAATAGTACCGTCTTTGCCCTCATACTTAGCATAGAGAATCTGCTACTTCAAATCCATTGCTTCGAGATCATCTTCATGAATTTGCTCTAAGTCTTGCTGTAGTTAATTAAACATTAGGATACTCAACCATAAAGCATACACAACAGATATTACTGAAGCTAGCAGTACTAACCTTGAGGTCTAGCATGTTAACATCAGGCTAGCAAGTACTAAACTTTCATATGCAGGCAATAGTAGTATGAACAATGATTAGTACTGCTAGTGCTTTGGAAGGAGTCATAAAAGGCCACATTTTTGAGTGCCACTACTTGCACCAAAACAGATTACTTTACCCTTTGTTAACAATTATTTGAAGTTTGTTGTACAAATCATAAGTTCAAATAGTTTTCAATTTCAGGCTTATTCATCATACATAACATAGAGTTCTACTCCAGGGGCAAGTCTGCTCAAAAATTTTGAATTAAGTTCGTCTGAGAGAAGGACCACGACCCATAATTGCAAGCCTAACTGACAATCTTATCTGGTAGCCCTGTTAAAAATAGAGTCAAGAAGATCTGTGCTTGATGCACGAAATTTTCATATTGTTGCTATCAAAAGTATATTTTGTGTTTTCTTAGAAGCCACATTAACCTCCAATCCATGTCTCAATGGGCAGTAAACATTGTTTATAGCATCAAGGTACTGACAGAATTGAGTGATGTTCTTTGGAAGAGCTATGATAGCAAGCTACTAGCCTTCCCATCATTCTTCTTATTGGTCTTTTCTTCATGCAGTTTACAGGGTACAGGACATCTCATAACTGAAGTACCGCCATTTCTCATAGTGGTTGTTTGGTGGTACAGACACCCATGAGTTACCATTCTCTATGACCTCCCATAGAGCATAGTCTTGGATCTGGAAGTACTGCTTAATCCTTATCACCCACATCTCATACTCACCTAGTTTGGGTATGGGTAGCTTAGCAGTAGTATTACTATTTGTAGATTCAAATTCCATGTCTTCTAGATCAAAGTTTCTCAAAGCAAAGCTCTGATACCACTTGTTGATTCCAATCCTTGATCGATTCCTTAGGTTGTCTAAGGTTAAAATTAACTTGGATAAATCCAAAATAACTTATTGTAGAAACTTTGTATGTATACTAAAGTGTATGCGGAATCTACACCTTAATACCTAGAAGTATTATGAATAAAATAGTAATCGTGAATAAACAAAGATATAACCAAACGCTCCAATATTATTAGATCAATAATACGAGTACTCTTCACTAGTACTAGGGTTTATAACCTTGAAGCTTTTCTAAATCGACTTGACAACTATGAAAACTCGTATACTTGTTATCTCAACTAATGCCCTAGAGCCTCCTTTTATAGACTAAGAAGTCCTAGTCAGCTTACAATACATTCCTTAGATGTCATAATCTTTTCTAAACATAAACGTAATCTCTTAAACAATTATATTATACATATCTTGTACAGAAAAAATACTCAAAACTATCTTCACGAGAAATCGTGTTCTCCAAACAAAATTATCACTTTAAATCGTCATTATCCTCTGACAATAGTGAGTCTCCAAGCAGTTGTAATCCAGCAGCATAAACTTTTTTCACCTTAGTACTAATATACCTAAGCGAGTAGAAACTTAGTACTAGCAGTACTAATATGTACTCACAATAGTAACATGTACTAGCAGTCTTAACATTACTACTAGCAGCACTAACTACTTAGCTTATATTTGTCTCACTCCGGTAGTGTTAACTTCAAACTAACCGCAGTAACTTTAAGCTAATAGTACTAAATTATACTAACAGTAGTAACTAGCAGTAGTAACTTTATACTACCAGTACTAACTACTTAGCATAATTCCATTATATACCTGAGCAATAGTAACTCTAAGAATCATTGAGAGTCTTTTAACTCCTAAAAATTAAGCTGTTAAAATTTAAATAAAATCCATAAGCTAAAACCTAAAAACGTGCATAAGTAAAAAAGGTGTAGGGGGTCTTATAAAAAACCCCCGGGCTATTGGTATTGTGCGTGTGGTGTTGTAAGGCGAGGTCCACAGGTCGTAAACCCTGCCACCCATGTTTGATAAAACAATTATATAATTTATATTTATCTTTTAGAAAAGCTAAACTAACAAGTAAAAATAAGCAACTTTTATAAAAGGACTTATTACTAAAACTTATTAATAAGCTAGAAAGACAGAAGTAAAAAGACAGGTAGTTTATTTTTAGATTTTGAAATAAGGTTAAGATATGTTTAACTTAATAAGACTGCAAAGATGTCCAAAAAGTTAAACAAATCCAATAAACTAGAACAATCAATAGCCTAGCCCTAATAAGCAAATAGGAAAATAAAGATAAGCAAACAAATTAAGCCATAAAAACTACAAGAGGCTTAAAGACCAGAGTACAATTTAAACAGATTTCTAAGGCCTTATGACAGATTTTGAAGCTAACTTTAAGTCACATAAGCTCTTAAACCACAAAGAAAGATTCAAGATACTTACAAGAATGAAGAACAAGTAGTGAAATCACAAGATCTATACCCCAAAATAAATGATCTATAAAACCTACTAATAAAAATCAAACCCTAATTTGTAGATCTTGAAAATACTCAAAATCAAAAGAAGCCCTTCTTGGAATAACATTGGATCTTGATAAAATGAAGTATGGAATGTGTGAATCTTGGTAGAAATCAAAAGTATGGATTGTGTATGTGTGTGTATGTATGTCGTGGCCAAGAGGAATGAAAAAGATAGAAGAAAATTGTTGGTGGCTTGTGAAATGAATTAGAAACCCTAAGTTATGAGAATGTAAGTTATTTATAGGCCAAGGAGGGTTTAGGGTTACATGGTTTATTGAATTAAGTGACCAACACACACCAAGGGTGTGTCGGTTTGTTTGCTCGGTCGAACTAAGCCACAAGGACCATATGGTTCATTTTTTTGAGTCTTGATGCATAATACTAGGTCTTAGATTTGAATTTCAAGTCAAGGTTGCATGAGTTCAACAAAAGGTCACATGTTTTGGTCAAATGGTGATACTTGTGCATGAAATGGACACTATCATGTGTCACTTTCACACACATGTAAGGGAAAATCAAGAAAAGATGCCATTAATTTCAAGGCTTATGTTTGCATTTGGCTTAGGTTTAGGCGTACATATGTATAGGGGGAGGGATATGAACGAAATTTTTGGCTTAAAAATATGAGATGGATGATAACAAAAGTTTACACGAAAAGATTTCGAGTTTCCGGGGTTCCGTTAGGTCAAAAACGCGAAAAACGCAATTTAGACAATAAAGCGTAAAAATAAATATCGAGAGTGATCGTAAACCACGAAACACATAGAAAAGATAAAATAACTCATATAATATCTAAACTAATGAATATCCGATGCCGGAACGCGTCCGATGATGTTTTTCAGATTTACGCGGGTTTACTTCCCGGTAAACCGCCAGATTCAAACGTAACGTATAAAAGTCAAAAATAATTGTCGGAAAAGTTTAAAATATTAACCGGAAATTCTCAGGGTGTGACACTTATTCAATGAATTTTGAGATTGTTTAAATGGAAATCTTATTCACTGAAGCTTTTAGCTAAGCTTAAGTGAATAAGCAATAGCTTGTAAGTAAAAAGAGCTTAATGAAGCTTATAATTCACATGTAAACTAGATTTCAACAAAAGTGCTTAAAAGTGAAGACAAAATTTAAAACACAATTGAAAAGGAAAGTGAAATTTTATTAATTCAAAGGTGATTACAAGCTTAAGAAAAACAGAAATTACATAAAAGACATTAATAAGCTAAATCTACTACTAAGCTACTCCCACACTACACATCTTGCACTGTGTGATTGAGCCTCCTTTTATAGATGAGGGGAGAAAGATCCAGAACCTCAAGAGCGTCTTATAAGATTCATTCCATGCCCTTATATCTTTACCAATACCCACGCAATCATTTAGAGCCCTTGGATCAAGTACACGTTCTATCAACCAATCACATCACTTGGGATTGCCAGCGTGGCTTAGTAGGTGTCAAAGGGTGTCAGGTTCTTTCTAGAAGGTTAGGAGCATGTGGGTGAGATTGGGTTTTACCCTGATTGCATTATGGGTGAGTTTAGGAGGGAAATGGGTGAAAGAGATGGTGAATAGTGATTTTTGATCGGGTGTGTGTTATAACATTGACTTGGGTCAGGTTACAAGAAAAGTGGGCTTTGACTTTATATTGGATTGGGCCAGGAATGAGGATAATGGATTTATAAATTTGGACATAGAATTAGGATTATAGTATAATAGTTAATGGGCTGACCCGGCCCATTAAAAATGGGAACGGGTTGGCCCATTAAATATTATTACGCCTTCGGCTTTGTTATCTCGCACTAATTCCAATCTCGTGCCCGGTTTTGTTCTTTTTGCTTTGTTTTTCTTCCTTTTGCGGATATAAGTTACCTGCACAGCACAATAACCAAAACACACATATACACTGTATTTTTCATCCTTTTTAGGTCATTTAGAGTCGTTTTATTAGGTAAAAGGTATATGTATTTAAGCACATTCCAAAATCCCCCATACTAAACTATTGTCGTGTCCTTACGCAATGTCATAAATATACACTTAGAAAACCAAAAATTTCCACCCCCTTAGACAAATTACCTCGAAACGTAGCTAAGTGTTCATCTAAGGGGATTAAGAAATCAATAGTTTTGATAAGCCCCCATTTTACCATTTTTATGCATTTATTATTATCATACACTATAACTTTAAGGGTCACAGAACAAGAAACACTAAAAGGATAAATTCATCGTCCTTGATTTTTTACCCGCCCCAAACCAAGCTTAAAAACAAAATCATTGTTAAATACAAGTTAATATGCTAACTCTACTCATACATGCTAATTGTGAATGCATAGCTACTTCCCACTCCCTTATTTCCTAAATCCTCTAAGAATTTTATTATTATTATTGGTAATAAATAAATTAAATTCTTATTCATATAAAGTAAACCCGGTTTAGACCACAATTAGTTTGAAATACTTTCCTAAAGAGACGATATGGTGAGAATAAGGTCCACATTACGGTTCTAATTTCGCATGATTTAGGGGTTATCCTTTTTATTTCATCCGAAACAACTCAACTACGAGTCTAGAGACAGAGGCTTTATTTAGATAACCCCATAGTCGAAATTTGGCTTTATTATTAACATTATTGCAACATTATTAAACCTCAGCCACATCGGTATGCGAGCCGACCATGGTCCAGGAGTCTTATTTTGACCTCGGTGATCTTTGACCTTTTTGAAGGCTGCAACATCGGTTGTGAGCCAGCAAGATGCAGCAAACTTTTATCAGTCTCGGATTATTATTCTTACTATGGGCCTTCTTTTGAAGACTGTCACATCGGTTGTGAGCCGGCAAGAGGCAGTAAACTTTTATCAGCCCACAGTTTTTATTATTATTATTACCTCCACCCTTTAAATGACTACCACATCGGTTGTGAGCCGTCAAGAGGTAGTGGTCTTATTTCGGCTTCGGTTTATTACATAACTATTATTATAGCCAAATTTCAAGTCCTGTGTCTATTGAAAAAAACCTACCACAATCGGTATGCGAGTCGGGGAGTTCGACCATGGTCAGGAGTCTATTTCCTCACAACACTGACAAAACCTCGATGTGTTCTTACTTTTATTAAGCTGATGGGAGCAAAAAGCCACAATTAACCTCTATGAGCTCTAAAGAGATCCAACTACTCCATGTTTATCATATAACTTATAAAAAATTCTATCATTTTTTGTTCTTTGCAAATTTAATCCTTTAATAAAAAGATCCGCGAATGCTTAGCCTAATAAAATCAAGCTTTGCATATTTAAAGTCTATTATGGAAACTTGCAAACTCTTGGCTTTTTCAAGCTAGAATTCGCGTTTTAAAGCTTCTTGTATAAAAGACTAGCAAAAGCTTAAATTTATAAAGGTTAAGGGGCAAGCTAGAGCGCAACATGCTCGATCAAGTCAAAATTTATTCTCAAAAAGACAAAACTATGTGTCAAAACACTTATTTTATTTTTGAAAATTTTTAATTTTGGCATAAAATCACATATTTTTGGTGGCAAAACGGGGTTACATGAAGACAAGGCAAATGCAAGTAAGATCAAATCGAAAGATACCCCCATATTAGAACTACACATTGTCCTCAATGTGAGATTGCCACCCCATACTAAAGTCAATGCATAATCCTAATATAAAGGGGTCTCTACGTAAATCTAAAGCCGTTTATTAATTATGCTAATAGATAAACGTTAGTCAATAAGATCTAGGATATCGGATTCCCATATATAAGCATGCTAAGGATTGAAGATCGAGTGAACGATGGACAAAACCACGAGCACGAGAGTCTTCATAATCTGGGCAATCCTGGACATAAAACACAAACCACGAAACACGAGAAAGGAAGAGGCGAGCCTCCTCACGTCACACTTATTCATAATTATTATACTAATATACTACTAGGGATAAGCATGGGTTGCCACCCACGAAGCGCTTATTTTTGTTAACCGAGTCTTGAGCCTGACTCGATCCCCCATACTTGATTTGGTCAAGGAGGATAGAAATGGAGATAAGGAACATCCAAGATAGGAATGTCCCCTCCATAAATCATCATCGGGCTTTCAGAATCATTAATAAGCTGAAAAACTTTAAAGCCCCGATGAGATAGAAGATGAGTAGATTTCTCCTATTTTGAATGAATTCCAGGATTGAAAACTTTGTCCTCATTTTCGGATGAAAATGGAAGCAAAGTGTCAAACACTGGATAAAGGGTGGGAAGGGTGGGTAAAACATTAGGCACATGAACATAAAGTTCTCTTGTCGAATTATCAGAAATATCATCCACCACTTTTGTAGTCAAAACTCCCGTATTGGGCTCAATATCAAAGTAAACATCATCATCTGGAGGTTTTTCAGGAGGACGAGGAGATGATGGAACATTATAAAAATCAACGTGAAATGATTCATACTCAGGAAGGGAAATAGAATCATCGTTAAGTAATTCTTTAAGAAAAAGAACATCCCCCTCCGAGTCATAGTCGTCATTCTCAATACCCGGTGGTATCGAGTCATCTGGAGCAAGAAATATATCGATCTCCTCCATAAGAGAGTCACTATCCTCAACGGGGATAGGAGATGGGGAGAAAGACTTGATTATAGCATCAAAAAATTTTAGAATTAAGTTCTTCCGGAGGTCGAGGAGATGAATTATCATATAACAATTTCTCAACAAGACGAATATCGTCCTCTGGATCAAAGTCGGCTTCATCAATTCCCGGTGGAATTGAATCGATATGAGCGAGTTCACCGGAGAACTCCTCGAGAAGAGAGTCAATCTTAGGAGAAGAAACCATCGAAGTATCTCGATTAAGCAAAGATTCTATAAGATCAGACTCGGCATTAAAGTGATCATTATCATTTCCTTGTGGAATTGAATCGATCTCATTATAAAGCGGATCTATCTTACTAGAAATGATTTCTTCATCAAATTCAAAAAGAGGGTTCGAATAAATTTTGAAATTTTCCTTCGGAACGTCCTCCTCAGAAAATGACTCGTCGTCACTAGAGGTAAAATCGTCGTTAGAATCAAAGAGAGGATTAGAGAAAGTCGTAAAATTAGGAGAAGAATCATCACAAACGGGCACATCACACTCACTTTCATTATCGGATAAATCCTCGGATAAATCCTCGGACTCACTTGGGGTTAGGTTAAGGTCCTTAACACTAGACTCATTTTCTTCGTCCGATTCCGTTTTCAGAATAGTGTTAAGATGCTCATCCTCCATTATGAGAGAGTCCGTAATCGGTAAGTCGGGTGTGATTGCAACTGATAGAGAAATAATATCTCTCAAAGGAATAGAACTTTCCTCGTCATCGTCATCATAGAAAATAGGAGGCTTCCAATATTGAGAACTAACTTTAGCTGCCTGCTCTTCTTGTTTTAGTTGAATTCCATTAAGAATTTGCAAATCATTAATAAGTTTGAGTAGCAATTCTGTATACATCATTGGATTGATTTTTGCTCTTCTTCCACAGCTTGCTTAATTTTAAGAAATCTCTCCTCAGCTAGCAATAAAGCCATACTCTTTTCTTTAGGAGGTATTTGATCATACTTCTTTAAAAAGGCTTGTATAGCTTCCATTAGATTTTCTCTAGCTTGCAACATTTCCGTACTCGTTTCTTGAGGGGGTTGATGAACGACGGAATACTGCGGGGGTTGGAATTGGTCAAAACCGGAAGAATTAGAATTATAACAAAGATTAGGTTCATAGTAATTTTGATTCATCGGCTGACACTGAAAACTTTCATGAGGACCCCTGCAGTTTTCACAACAAAGATATTGCTGTGGGAAATTTGGTGAAGTTTGTGGAAATTTATTATTATCAAAGTTTTGATTGAAACACGGGTCCTGATTGTAGCACGGTTCTGGCTCATAGACAAGCGGGAATCGTGGTAGACAATCAGAACCGTAGTGATGATCGTTTCCACATAACTCACAAGAGTATGTCTGGGGCTGTGGTGGTGGGTTGATAAGGTTTGGAGAATCATTGTAAGAATACGGAGTCGGTTCATAAGTGAATGAATTTTCAGTTTCCGAATTACATCCTAAACAAGGTACCCCTCTATTATAATATCCACACCGCTCGCAAGTACAATATCGACAAGGTAGATCATCTAAAGGATTTCCGCAGCTGAAACAACTACGTTGTTCGAATGACGACATAAGAATTAAACCAATGAGAGGATAAAGAATAAGAATTAAACGAATAAGAGGACATAGAAGATTATTTATAGATTTTTAAAATAATACATTAGGAAAATAAATTAAAGAAAGGAAAATATTTTTGGTAACCGATTGTCAAAAGTGCACGGTAGCTCTCTAGAAAACGCATAAAGAAGCGGAAGAGCGGGTAAGCGCGAAGCGTTTTAAAAACCTTCTCCTTTCAGGTCGAAGTTTGCAGGATCGAACCTCCTTATACCTCTCTTTTAGTTTGTTAACTAAAGATGAGCCGAAACGACAATTAACAAACGGTTATTTTCAATATTAAAGAAAAATAAGAATAGAAGTGTAAAATATTTTTGTATTTTTATATAAAATAAAACGAAAACTTTTACGGGGAAAGGATCTTCAAGGCTCGAATACAAACCATCCCGCAAAAATCGCTACAACTCTCCCCGGCAGCGACGCCATTTTGATATTCGTCTAAATACGTATCAAACAAATAACCCTCAAATGTATAATATATATAAAATGCATATACGTAAGCAAAATATCATACAAATTATTCTTAGGAATGAATAATAAGTAATCAACATGGGTATCGTTCTCCTCGGTGAGAGGTGAATGGAAATTTACGTTTATGTCGGGAATCGAGCTTGAATGTCATAAAAGATTTGATTTTGGTTTCTAATTCTAATAACGCAAATGAAAGCAAATAAAGGCACGCTAAACTAAAAATTAAAGGCACAATTAAAACCTAACGAAAATTAAGCACTTAACGAATAATTAACGACTAACGGACTAACGGGAAAACAAAATATTATCAAATTAAACTCTTAAAACTTAAAATGCCAATTAATTAAACTAAAATGCATTAAACAATAAGCAGTTAAAACGCAAATAAGCACAAATAAGCTTAAAACTAAGAATGACTATAAATATTTAATGGTCCATGCTTATAAAC
>BQNB010025506.1:0-35389 GCA_026074375.1 Tanacetum coccineum | reverse complement strand
AACGAATAATTGATCCTTCATATAATTCCTTCGGTCTAAGCTTTTGCGAAACGATTATCTTCAAACTTTCCTCCTCTTTTTTGTTGCCATTTTTTTTTTTTTTTTGTGTTTTTTCATATACTAACTACGAAACTCGGTGTAATTTCCCCATCTTTACGATCATAATAATTCCAGATAATTTCTTCGATAATTCTTCGTTCTTCGAATATACCAATAATTGTGTTGGTAGTAAAAATATATGGGTTTTGACTGCTCTATACATTCCCATTTGCAATGTACAAATTTCTTCCCAACTGTACCAAAGATAGAAAATTAACACAAGACTCGGGAAATACATACTTTACACTTTCAGCAAATAGCAACTGATAATTAGAGTTAATCTAAAGGGTAGGCTAAGGTGTAAAGGTGTAACGAAACAAACAGTTGGTGTTATTCCTAAAGGATTGGCTCTATTGGTTTTTCTTGGGGCATCTTACTCTTAAGATGAGAGTAAACAAAGGGTTTATATGGGGATTTAACTAACTAGTGTAGTTAGTTAATAAAACAACATATAAAGGCTTTTTGGGTGTAATCCTAGAAATTTATCAATTTAAATAAGTTACTCCATCTAAATCCATAGTACTCATTATTATGGTCTCGAATAGATATACCAAGCCAAGTTCTAAAGTCTACAACATCACCGGCACTCATATTTTTTGTGGAATTAGGGTAAACATTTGGAAACAGATAAGGTTAAATCCTCACAATATCTAATAAGGGTTATTGTGTGCGGGTTATGTAACAAGTAATTTCATAAAAGTATGCTTGAATTTTTTTAAATTTGAGCATAATTTAAGCATTTTAGTGTGAAAAATAGAACAAGTATACATTCTAATTCTTATCCCCCCGCTTGAATTATACAACATCCTTGTTGTATAGATAAAACATCAAAAACAAGAATTTAAGAGAATTAGAATGAGAAACTCCCCTGATATTTTGCTCGATAGATTCTCCAAGTTGAGTTGTAAGCAAAGGAATGTGGTGTTGTAATGGTCTGTATGCCAGCATGACTACAATCACACATAGGATTCCAGATGATTGATACTTCACTAACTTCGTCGATTTCTTTGCTTTCAGCGAGGTCCTGTGTAAAATATAGGAAAAACGATGCATTCCTATCTTGGTACCTACGGTTAATTTAAACTAAACTAAATAAACTGTACAGGAAACCAATACGCCGTATCCATAAACTAGAATACGCCGCATAGAAACTTGTAAAAAGTATCTAAATATGGGTCAGTCTGTTGAATACGCCGTATCATGTGCATGAATACGCCGTATTGACAGAACTGACAATAATCGTTTTAAGTGCATAACAATAAAGGTAGATAACGTCAGACTGTTAATACGTCAAATGGTATGGAGTGGATAGCGTATTGATGTCTGGGGAAGATGGATCGATAAAAATAAATAACAATCTAGGTTGTCTCCCGGGAAGCACTTTTCTTTCAGCTAGTCTTTAAGTTAGACTTTTCTTCCTTCATCTTCATTCGGTGCGTGTCACCTTCCATTCGTTGTCCTTTTTCTAAAAAATTTTTTGGTAGATTTGGGACATAGTATCTTTGTTCCTTTCCCAAGTATCATATTCACATCTTCTTATAGCAATGTATTCTTCGTTAGTGAATATTTAATAGCTTCGAACCTATCAGCATTGCACATCCTTTTGTTAGGCCACTTATTATATAAAGTGTTGGATGCGTTGTTAGCTTCCAAATTTGCATCGTTGCCTTTGCGCTTCGATTGACTTTGTTCATCATCTTTTTTAGTATTGTTCTTTTCTCGAATTTTTAGATGAGGCTCGAAGATCGAGTTAGTAATAGTGTCACCATTACTTAAGATGCTGTCTTCCATTCATCTTTTATTCCAACTTCCATTCAGCCAAGAATGGAATAATACCTTTTTAGTTCTTCCATCCATTCTCATGTGGTTTTTGAATGATGTGTTTACTCGCTGACATATATTCAAGTGGTATCAATCCCCCTAGTTATTCTTCGTCCAACATTTATTCTTCTCATCGTCTGATTAGGGTAGATTTATAGAAAAATTTTTCAACATGTTCTTCCAGTGGTGATTTTCCATTTCCCTCGTTTTTATCACTTTGCGTGTCGTCATCTGTAGTGAGAAAGGAAAAATTCTTTCGTAATCGATGGGAGTCAACCTGGAATGTTGCTTAAATACAAGCATTCAAGCACTATTACGCTATGTGGTCCACCACAGGTCTTCGGGATGTTACTTCGTGGTATGCAATTTCTTTGTAGTTATCAAAAATTCCTTGCGGAGTTCAATGTTCATATCATTATTGGTATTAGTAATAGAAAGATTTGATTCAGTTTGAGCTTTCTCCATGCATATTATTTAGATGCAGTTCTTCCATGATTTCCTGTAGTATCTTCTTTAAACTAGCTCTGATAAGTATGATCTATCACAAAGGTAAAAATATCAGTAGGATTTGCTTTTGAAGAAAGATAAAAAAAATTAGGCACGAAAATCAAATAGAAATCTCAGGTTCTGATTCTGTATTAGATAGTCAATACGCCGTATTCAATGGAACTGAATACGCCGTATCAATCTTTTGAGAGAATACTATGTATTGGACAGAAAGTTGGATACGCCGTATCCAATAGAAGTGGATACGTCGTATCGGGTTATTGTCAGATAGTGTATTATAAAAAACAATTAAACACGCAAACAATAAAACACACAAATATTACAAGAAATGTACAAAAATATAAGACATTATATACTAGTTTAATTACTAAATTTTAAGGGTTAGATCTAATCTAATGTACTCTCTTGTTAAAAAACCAAAAATATCAAAAATAAAAACATCAAGATTTATTCTCACTCTCCGGCAGCTGGCGCCAAAAACTTGATGTGTTTTTGTGTGGTTGTCAATTATGATTTCAGTTTTAAATTTATATTTGCGACTTAACAAACACACATTTAACGGGTAGTGTACCGGTTCGGTGGGAGGTGTCATGGTAAGTAGGGGTCGATCACTAGAGCGAGGAAACACTTTCAATATATTAATACTTTAGTTTCTCCTAATTATGCTAACCTATGCTAAACCTATGTTAATCCTAAATCTAATGGATATGGGGGGGGGGTTTCAGTGATGAGACTGGCACGGGTTTAATGGTGATAAATCAGTTCTAGACATAAAATACACGCAAGCAAACACATTTAACGATGATAAAAGAGCGGATTAGCCAAATATAAGAAACCTGTATTAATTCATTGTTAATCCATCAAACATAGGTTTGTTTATTTAGTGCATGTATTACTTATCTCGAAGCGGAATTCATTCTTTAAAGACTTCGGTGTTATTTTACTAAGACCTTGCAAGTAGAATTCTGTCACCAATTAAACGCATCTACATAAAGCATTTTATTTGCTGATTATAATCTATCTTGGGATTAAGCAATGATGCTCTTGTTAAACTAGCTATAGAGGACTTTACCCATTAACTGCATATAAGAAATCATACACTAGTAGTCCATAACCAAGTTCTTACCAATTAATCAAGACCGTAACTCGTTTATTACCAAGGTCACCTTATGGCTCAATAAGTAACTAATTAAGGGCAATATAGGTGTTAATTGTTGATCCTAATTGGTTCTAGATGTATAACATTTATATATGGGAGCTATCTCGGCATCTAGATTACTTGGTCTGTATCACTAGATCCAGTTGAATGATAGGTCGCATACAAAAGCACGTAAACAAGTATAATTTGATAAAATAAACAAGCAATTCAATGATAAATGACGAACTAAGATAAAAAAACCACACATTAAGATCTTGTTAATAATGGCTATCGAAGGTATTAGCCTTCAAACGTCAGTTTTATACTACAAGTAATTATTTAGCCTCAAGGGGGGGTATAAATAACGAGTTAACGAAAGCTACGCAAAATCAAACGATTACATGTATAATAGATCTACACGTTGTCTCCTATGGAATTATGGTTGTGACTTTTGTCTTTTTCTCCTTGGAAATCGACTTTTATGGTATAGGTTATCGAGAATATGATTTTGCACACAATTACTTGTTTTTGAGTTTTCTATTTATCGCGTTGGAATTGGTCGAAACGGCGTATCAAAGTCTTGATACGGAAGTATCAGTGGTTTCTTTGTTAGGTTTACGAAAAGATCAGCACGTGTATGGTTAGAATAGCATAGTCGTAGTTTAATCGCGTTCGCGTATGAATTATGGTGTTGGGTCGGGTTTTCCCACCTGTTAGCCCACTTAGGGACTTAAACTATTGTATTAAACACACTTTCAGCCATGGGAAGGGTGGGTCGGTTCATTGTTAACAAACACAAAATAAATGTCTTCTTTCCATAGCACTACTATTTCCTCTCTCTAGAAATCTGCCTACAATTAATCTTGTTGTGTTACTGTTTTCACAATATTACCAATTGGTAAAGACGCTCATGGGATGATTAGCTAGAATTGTGTGTGCGTTTTCTGGTTAGTTTAGATCAAAAAGGTTTTTTTTTGGTTTTAGAAGGTTTCTGGTCTTATTCTTGACACTCTCTTTGATTCTCCGTTTGTGGTGTTAAATTTAGTGTTTTTAATGTTGTTATCACTTTCTGGGATTAATTTTGTGCAAAAGAACCAAGCAAAACTGTCAAAAAGGTGATTTTTTAGATGAAAAAAGTTGTATTTTTCTTGATTGCGTTTTGTTCATGGCATATTCTTGGTTGGTTTTGTCTGAAAAGTACACTGCGTTTTTGTCGTTTAGGTCACGGGACAACAGTTACTACGTTTTTGTTTATTAGGAGTGGTTTTGCTTTTGGTTTTGTTCTGCGTTTTGGTTTTGCGTTTTCCTTTGATTTTGGTGCTAGTGTTGGCCTCTCTGCGTTTTGCCAGTCTGAAGACTAATCTTGCGTTTGTAGGGGAGTTGTTCCATTTCATTTTTGGTTGCATTTTGTCTCTTGTGTTTTGTTCTTGCGTTTTAGTTCTGCGTTTTGTCTTTTGAATTGTCTCTGCATTTTGTTATTGAGATTTGTCTCTGCGTTTGTCTATTGAGATTGTTACGCTTCTTCACTGAGATTTGTCTAAGCTCTAACTGAGACTTTGTCTAAGCTTCTTCATTGAGAATTTTTCTATGTTCTCATTTAGATTTGTCTACGCTTCTTCATGAGATTTGTCTAAGTTCTTTCAACTTAGATTTGTCTCAAGCTTCTTAGAACTGGAGATTTGTCTACGTTCTTCACTGAGTTTTGCTAAGTCATATTATCTTATTACGTAAACTCATTTCAACCAAAACCAATCATAATTTAAAATCAAACATGTCACTAAATCTAAACAAACAATTATTTCTTTTTAACATACAAAATCATAATAATTGTACCGAATCAACGATTATCATAACACAATCATTTCAATCATGTCTAAAGTTACCGTGAATTCAAGAGGAGAATTGCATCAGTTGCAATAATGCAAGAAAATGAAAAGAAAGTTGAATAGACTCATCTTTTTAGCTACTTCATTCATTTCTACATGTTATTTCATACGATGAATCAAATCATGAGCGTATTTCGAAGTGCATTATGACACTCTTGGTCAGTTCATGCGACTTTCAAACGTATGATGTCCCTTAACTTGGATCCAATTACAAAGACAGCTGGACAAAATAACTACCAAGAAGATACATCATGGTTACATTTTGGGGATGTCAACAATTCACGTTTCAGAAGTTCACAGCACTTCTTGGATTATGACAGTGAAATGACAGAGAAGCTTTTTGCTGAATACACTGGAATCCAAGTTAAACAGTTTAGAGAAACACTACTCCTACACATGGCTAATGTTAAGAAGTCTGTTGCTGAAAGAACACATCATAAAAGACAGTATGATAGAAGGATGAAGGAAAGACAGATGCAGTCAAGAGAGAGTAAGGTTGTTTCGAGTAAAGCATTGGATGCTAGTTTAGTTGTTACAGAATGCAGTGGGACAAAGTCAGATGAGCATATTACAAGCAGCAGTTCAGGGACTTATATCACACATGTTGTGGATGCAGATATCAGACCAGTAAATGACCAAGTGCCATCTGCTGAGGTACATTTGACTACTCAACATAATGTCCTTGCTAATGTACAACAGCATACTAATCAATCTGAACCAAGTTATGACACATATCTGTTGGAAAAGGTTGATAGCAATACCACTCCTGATTCAACAAATATGCGTCATAGGGGAGGAGAGATTGACCAGGATGCTGAACATGATCAAGTAAAAAGTTTTTTGCTTAAGGTTGAGTTTCTCAAAATGAATGACACGGTTGAAAAAGAAGTTTATAATGAACTTTCAAACAGATTTTTACAACTTGAAAAACATTGTATTTCACTTGAAATATCAATGCAACAAAAGGAAGAAAGTTTTCAAAGTAACAAACCATGTAAGAATCAGGAGTCTCCTGAGTTTCGTGAATTTTTTGAGATCAATGATTTGAAAGCTCAGCTACAGGCCAAAACCACACTAATTTGCAACTTGAAGAATCAAATTAAAAGTGCGAAGGAAGCAAGTAATGAACCCAAGGTTAAACATGACATTGATGTTTTGAAAACAATAAACATTGAACTAGAAAGTAGTGCGGCTAAATTACTTGCAGAGAATGAGAAGATAAATAAGGAAAATGAGCATTTAACACAGACTTACAAAGATCTTTATCATTCTATCAAAAAGAGACGAATTTAAATGAAAGATCATAATGACTCACTGATTGCTCAAGTAAATAGTAAGATTGTTGAAAATGCTGATTTAAAAGCTCAGATTCAGGAAAAGATTTTTGCGAATGTAGCATTGAAAAATGAATTACGAAAGTTAAAAGGAAATAACGTGGATACTAAGTTTGCAAAACCATCAATCTTGGGGAAACCGGTTTTACAACCACCCAGAAACCAATTAGTTGTTAGACAACCGAATGCGTTTAAATCTGAACGACCTAACTTTTCAAAACCACGGTTTGCCTCCCAAGTTGATGTGATTAACGTTTTGTCAAAACCAGTCACTCCTTATTATTTGCCTAAAGTTCGAGAATATGTCCTTGCAAAACCTCATCACGTGATTGCACCTGGCTCATCTAGGAATAGTCAAGAAGAACCGTATGGTTCAAGTGTTATAGCTCATAATCACTATCTAGAGGAAGCTAGGAAAAAGACACAAGAAAGAAATAGGAATTCAAGACCTAGTGTGATGCATACTACTAGTCTACAAAACACTGCTAATGGTAGCAAACCAAATCCTAGGAGCAACAATCAAATATCTAGGAGTTTGCCTGTATCTAAGAGTAGTTGTGGAATGTCAAATGGTGTGTCGCTAGTAGATCACTCTAGGAATTCTAGTTCTTTTTCTGACTCCAAACACTTTGTTTGCTCTACGTGTCATAAATGTGTCTTTAATGCAAATCATGATAATTGTATAACAAAATTCCTGAAAGAGGTGGATTCTCGTGCTAAGGTTCAATCCCCTAAGACTAGAAACAAAAACAAACCCGTAGAACCAAAGAGTCATACTCAGAAACCTGGTAGGCAGATTGCTATAGGACAAAGGTTTTCTCCCAAGAAGTCTTCCGCTGTGCATGAGAAACCAAACACTCCTAGATCTTGTCTTAGGTGGAAACCGACGGGTAGAATTTTCAAGATTGCTGGTCTTAGGTGGATACCTACTGGAAAGATGTTCACCGATAACACAACCAAAGTTGACAGTGAACCTCCAAATGGTTCAAATGGTGATATCACTAACCCATATGAATGCGATCAAACTCTTAATGTCAGTGCAGGTACTACTAACTCAAGTGCAGGTACATCTTGTAATCTTATAAAGGAAAGACTCAAAGTTTGGTTGCCGAAAAGACTGATATCTCATAAACGAGTGGTTCAAGGGATTCTAATCTGATGCACATAAATAATGACGTCTGTTCACATCAGTTCAGGCCTTGCTCTTCAACGACAAAATGATGTCTGTTCACATCAGTTCAGACCTCTCTCTTCAATGACAAAATGACGTCTATTCACATTAGTTCAGGCCTTGCTCTTTAACGACAAATGGCGTCTGCTGACAACACTTCAGGCCCCGTTCCTTAAAGAAAAGAAAGGTGTACGATTTAGTGCGCTTTATCTTTAAAAGAAGAGAAATCTTCTTATTTACGAGCAGTCTTATCAACAACTTCTATAAGTTCTCATGCTCGTTCAGTCAACAAGTGGATCAACGTACATTAGCTTGTATATTAATTCACTTGTTCATCAAAAATGGCAACAACATATGCAATTTTTGAGGGGGAGAAAAGTGAATATGATGAGATCAATGCGGTTTAATTCGGATAAGATCTTTTTATTATAAGTGTGATCCCATCCTCAAATGGTCATATGGTCATTACGGCTCCTGTACACTCCAGTTCAGGACCCGCACCTAACCTTTTGACACCTGGACCTATCAGTTCAGGGTTCGTACCCAATCCTCCTCCTGCAGCACCCTATGTACCTCCTACAAATAAGGAACTGGAAATTTTGTTCCAGCCTATGTTTGATGAATATTTTGAGACTTCCACGGTTGATCGTCTGGTACCCCCTTCTCCTGCAGCTCAAGCTCCAGTCAACCCTACCGGTCCATCAGTATCCATCCCCATCGATCAAGAGGCACCATCTGGAAGTCATTCATTATCATCTTCGGACCATCAATCCTCTTTGGTACATCAAGGTGTTGCAGCTGAGTAGTCGTGTGAAGTAAATCCTTTTGCTGTGGCTGATCCCGAACCATTTGTTAATGTGTTCGCCCCAGATCATACTCTGAAGAATCATTTCTGGGGTAAACCGAGAGTACTGAATACCAACAAACCACTCAGCCTCATGAAACATCTCCGAAAATAACGACGCCTCTCATCCTCTTTGTAATATTATTGGGCAACTTCTTGACGGTATCTATCGGATGCAGCTTTTGATATATATGCTGTGTGGTGTTTTTACAATTCAGTACTGTCCATGTCGAACAAAAAACTTTAAATCTGTGTTAGAAGCACTTGCTGGTTTCAAGCAATGAAGATGTTAGCCATTGAATTTGATCGACTGGACGTATGGAATTAGTGCCACCTCCAGTCTGTGCAATGTTTATTGCTCCTCCAAGTGGATTTTATAATGTGAAACTAACGAGTATGGTGACGTGTTGATAAACAGGCAAAATCAAGGTGCAAAAGAATAATAGAGTGGTTGAGCTTTACTTCGTCCGGTACAGATTTTCAGCTTGCAAGATATCTTCTCACCAACCTTGGACAAGAAAATTGAATTTTCTCATGAAAAAGGTTGGAATGCAAAGCATGTCTCCAGAAACGATGAAAAGCTGGCGGAGCACCTGAAAGAGTTATGGTGGTATCTCATTCATGTATCATATGTATTTATATAAAACCAGAAAAAACACAAAATGCATTTCAGTTTTATTATAACTTTCAAAAAACAAAATACAAAAATATAAAATCAGAAAATACCAAAAAATACCAAAAATATGTTTTTCATGACATGTCTTCTGGCATCGATAATATTTACGGCGTTAGAAATGCCATTCAATAATGACACGGTGCTGTAAATAAAGTTCGAACAGAATTTCTAATAGTATTTCAAAACATTGTAAAAATTGGCTTGCTATTAATTCTGATATGTCAACCGGTTTCTAAATACTTGAAGGAAAGCACGTCGCCTAAAAGACGGCTGTTTCCTAACATCGGTATCAAGTTCTCCCACGGCATGGATTTACGTCATTCCGTGCACCGTCGACCTAATGTAGCTTCACGTTGCATTATTTCTTGATAAAGAAGAGAAGTCTTCTTTTTAACCTCAAATACTTTTTCGTCTATGTTTCTTCTTAAAACTTTATATTGTGTTACACGTGGCTAAAAAAAGGTGTAGTGTTCAAAAACAATCAGAAATTCAGTTTCATCATCATAAAAGGTTTTAAAAGAATTTTCTTCACTGCAAACAATGTCTACAAACTTTTTACATAGAAACGGGAATTATTTGAGGGGAGAAATGTGCTAATAATTCGCTTTCAAAACGATCTTTCAATCATGGAGTAACATCAAAAAAAGGTTTGACAGTAACGGATCATGATGTCAAAGGGGAGTTAATGTATTTTAACTCGATTTATAGCTTTAGTTGTTACTTGTGTCATCCTTTTAGGTTTAGAATGCAACATATGGTAATTAGGAACTTACGCCTTTACTTGAGACTAGAAGGACCTAGGTTGCAACATGGGTACAAGTTATATATAACCCGAACGAGTTGTCTCAAATATATTCGAATATAAATCATGGTTCGGGTTATCAATTTAAAAAGTGTTCTAATAAAATCAGAACAGTTTTGACATTAACAAACCAGGAGTTTCAAGAAATCTTGACACTCGAACAAATACAATAGAATCTTCTAAGTAGAATACTGGTCTTTGTTCGAGGGGAAACAGTGTTTTTGAACTTATCTTCAACAAGTCACGGTAATTTTATGGAAACAGTCTTTTAACTTAATGGATATTTTTTGAGGGGGAATAATTTATTTTAACTCCAAAGGGGCATATAGTTGTCATAAGTTAATAACTTAAGGGCTAAATATTATTTCATGATTAGAGGCTCTAGGCTTAAAACTACTGTACGAACCAAGATTTCCAACACCTCATAGTTTAAAAAGCTTGGATTGTTTGGAAATAATTTGTAGTTTTAGAAGCCTGAGTTGATGATATGTTTCTGATTCATTTAATATTTCCCCAATCAGTCAATCACTAAGCTTATTTTCGAAGGAGTAGAATCTGTTGACAAAAGAGGTACACATAGGTTTGATAAGTATGGTGATTCCTTTAGATAGTCAGTATCTTGCAAGAAGAAATGTGTACATTCGGGACTTAGTTGCCTTAAGTGTTATCATTTCGGCTATTTAGAGGGTATAATTGTGACATCTGGGACTTAGTTGACTTTTGTTGTTTCAATCTATATCATCTCTATCATATAAGAAGAAATTCATACATCCGGGTCTTGATTGACTTTGGTGTTTACGGTTTCGAATTAATTGCCCCCCCCCCCCCCCCCCCCCCCCCCCCCCCCCCCCCCCCCCCCCCCTTTGTACTGCGGATTTTGGGCTTTTACACATCAAGTCTTCTCAATGCGGCGTGCAAGAAAGCCGTGAATCTACTTAAGAAGGATTGCTGATTGGGGGAAGCTGTAGAAGCTTCTAAATGAAGATGAAGCTTGCTTGACCATAAAATTCAACAACTTTCCAAAGGTTCAAGTCAAGGATCTGGTATTACTCCAGAGGTTCTTGATGAGCCAAGGGACAATTTTGGTAGCTCAAGCAACTTACTTTCTTAATCTATTAAGGAAGTTCATGATGTCTCCAATGATGAGGAAAACAAAGCTGAGAATACAAAACTAAAGCAGTAGTTGACAGAGAAACAAGCTGGATTGTACAACCAATTAATCTGTCATCTGCTGAACTCGAGATTCAATCAATGGTGGATGTTCCCATTCATCAAGAGGACCTTGCTGTCCAACGAACTCCACTCATTGACCCTGTTATATCAATGGTTACTGAAAAGACAGCATCAACACCCACACCACCAACCACACAAGCTCATGTTCAAATGTGTTCGACCTCTTGCTGGAAAGACATTTCAAAAGGAGTTTAGAAGTGCTGGTTGGTGCAAGGAAAACAGAGATGGACAAAAGACTGTTGCAGAGGACAGTATGACTAACTCATACTTGATTTAAACCTGTCAGGTCCTGTTTTTCATATCATAATCTTGTACATCAATAAGTAGTGTGGTAATCAGTGTTATGTGTCAGTTTAATGATTTTTCATGAGTTTTCGTTAAAATCCAAAATCATTTTAAACTCATCATAACTGACACTAACGAATCCCTCATTAATTGAGGGGGAGCATTATATAGGTTCCAATATCGGCTTGTATTTAATCAGACATATTTTCTCCTAAATTTCTAACATATTTTAAATAATGAGAACACTACAATCTCAAGGGTTTAAAATTTTTGATCAGGGGAGAGAATATGATTTAAATATTAAATCTGATAAAAATGTGATCTCTTAAGACTCAAGCAGGTACTCCTCCCTCCATGTGCCAAACAATTTCGAATATCGACGCGCATGTTGAGGGGGAGCAGTTTCATGAATCAAAACAATCTAGGTACTAATGCTTTGATGTTTACATCGCGTGTACCTTAATTGATTTTCAAATGGTTTTTATGGAGAGAAACATTGTGCCAGAAAAACCGACCCTGCATTTACATTTATCGGAGTTATAAGGGATGTATGGTTAGGTACATGTTCCCATGATCCTGCCAGAGCCGGAGGGATCTACCCAGGGAAAATCCACTAGTTAGTATAGAAGTCCTTAGGTATGATTACAAAAAGAGTAATGTAAGAATAAGGGAATAGTGCGGACTAAGATGGAGCTAGTACCAGTACTCAATTCCAACAAGGTACTAGAATGAAGTCTCGGTAAGACAACTGAAGGGGTTGTAGAATAAAATGAAATGTTAAGATAATGGTTAAAAGAAGCAGCCCTCACTTAACACATTAGGCAAAAACTGGGTCATAATATGCTGTCCAGAATCTACATGGTTGATTGCTGACATTGTAGATAAGTATCATGGACATAGTGATACGCTGTACAAACCCTCCCTAGCACACTCTAGTCATCCCTCAAAGGATTCACTTGTTTATTTCTCTACGGAGTTCAATACAACTCTATCTCTCTCTCACTCCGAGTTAGATGATATTGAAAAGGTGGCAGTCCGCTCCAGCCTCTGACTACTAAAAACAAAAATGCACTATGAGTCTTAGAGCCATGAGATCATCTATAAATCTCGTTAGGACACTAATACAAACTATGCTTGCTCATCACACACTGTGATAACACGTAAGATCTTAAGAGTCCTACGCATTATCCTCGTGGTATTGCCAGAACATCCGAGTGATACGAAAGTTTCATAATGATGAAGATGGAAATCCTTCTAGAGCCAATATCAAACAAGCTCTTGGTAGGTGACATGTGAGATCCTCTTAAGGATCAAGCTTGTGACAACTGGAAAGAAACGATGGTGCGATTCTTTATGAATCAAACTTGTTCCAGGCAGTGAATTGACGAGTAGTTTTTGAAAAACCGTTCGATGTGCTCAACAACTGAACTTTCAAGCACATTGACTGTGTATATTTTTCAAAACAAAAGTGTTTCTGATGAAAATTGATTTTTATATATGATAAAACTTTCGATGTGTCACAAAAACTCTTTTCTGAGTGACACTCGACTGATTTTCAAATCAATTTCTCATTAATCAGTGGGTATTAATCCACTGGTTTACTCATTCCGTGCTTTGTCTACTTTGAGATGCTCCGGTTTGAGAACGGCTAGCGCAGCTGCGAAACCCTGTCAAGGAGATTCTTTGGAATTCTACCTGATCACAGGCAGTATTTATACTGATTAACGGGGAACCGTGGTTCTTGCAACCTTATTCAACGAAAGTGAACAAAGACACTTTCGTTTGTTTATCACTAACATATAATTGCAGGAAACCCGACGGTAGCAGCTGCTGGCATGAGACATGTTAATACAACCCATTGCTCACACTACATTATTCCTAACAAGAAATCATGATAACTGAAAGGACTACAACAAAGCTTTTGAAACTCCTGATGCTTGCTATCATGATACAGAATCAAAAATAAAAAAAAAAAAAAAAATAAAAAAAAAATAAAAAAAATAAAAAAAAAAAACAAAAAAAAAAAAAAAAAAAAAAAATAAAAAAAAATAAAAAAAAAAAAAAAAAAAAGAAAAAAAAAAAATGGTGTGAGCATGCGGTCCGAAGGTCACAACATCACCATGAAGGCAATTACTTCCAACAAGGATGATTATGAGATTTACATGTCGGCTGATTATCTCAAAAAAAGCCAAAGATCACACCACAGTCAAAGGTAATATGCTCTAAGATAACTACTTTACGTACAAAGAGAGCACTGAAGATCAAAGATACTAGCTATGAGTCAAAGGATCAACTCATGAATGCTAGATGCAAATTTTTTTTAGGGGTGACCATCACCTTAGGGGGAGATTGTTAGGATTAAGAAAAAAAGACTCGGTCACCCCATGTATTTCTTATTTAGCATAGCTCGTAGTGGGTACAGTAATCGTATGATTTATGGTGTTGGGCCGGGTCTTTACCCACTATAAGCCCACACTATAGCCCATTTTATAGGGCGTGTAAGAACTATTTAAACCATCTCCACACATGGAGAGGGTGTGGGAAGAAATCATTTTGACACACACTCTTTAGTGTGTTTTTCTCTAGTTCTTCTCTAACATCTCTTTCTCTTACTTTCTCTCTCTAATCCATACTCGTGTGAATTTTGGGATCCAACACAAGATCGTAATCGTAGGATTGGATTGTAAGATCCTATGAAAACATATATATTTTTGTATAAGGTTATTTTTTATATTTCTATATGTTTTATATAATATTTTACATGATGAGCATTTACATATATCCCAAAAATACTTCAATATTTACATTTTTATCTAAACATTCTTTAATAGCATTTTGCATCATGCATTGATAACTTGTGTTTTTGAGAAATTATTTAATTTTTTTAAATTTTTCTTGGGTATATTAAAATTTCGCTCTCTTTATGGTAATCGAATCTAAAGGATGATAAATAGAAAAAAGTTATATGTTCAAGTTTCCATGCGTGGCATAGGTAATAGAACATAGATAGATTAATACTACATACTTGCAACAAAGTTCATAAATTTTCAATCGATAAATGAATGATTTGGATAAAAAAGATACTACATACGTGCACCTACTTCATGTTTCAATCGTTAAACGATTATGGATAGAAAAAAATATGAAACCGTCTTGATGAAATTTATAAACCTTAGCCTAAATTACTAAAATTCTAAAATAAGGCCATTACTACAGATCTACGTGATCGATCGATCTACGGATCCTATCTACGATATTTACGATCCGGAGACAATCCTGATAGAATTGCCGATCTTGTTAAGAATCCTGTTTTTTTTGTGTGTGGGATCGTAGGATCGTACGATCCTACGATCAGGATCGCGATTTTGACAACCTTGGTCTGGACGTTATCATTCTTTACCATTTTATGCACTTTAAAAATATTATTGTTAGTTCTGTCAATACGCGTATTCATGCACATGTTATGGTGTATTCACCAAAACTGACCCGTATTTAGTTAGTTTAGTTTAAATTAAATTAACCATAGGTACCAAGATAGGACTTACACGGTTTTATTTTCCCTTATTTTATACAGGACCTTGGAAGCAAAGAAATATCAACGAATATTGGTGGAGTAATTTTACAAATTTGGAGATCTTAAAGTGTTGGATTTTGAAACTTCATGGCGGTTGTTTTAACACACATCTCCTGCTCAAATAAAATAACATGGTGAATCTAACGAGCAAATACCAGGGGGAGTTTCTCAGTGTAATCCGTTTTTTAATTCCCGTATTTATTTTGTTTTATTTTACATGAGGTTGCTGTTTTAATTCATGGGGGAGGGGTTGGAATTTAGAATGTTTACTTGTCCTATTTTTCACACTAAAATGCTTAAATTATGCTCAAATTTAAAAAAATTTCAAGCATACTTTTGTGTAAAATTTACTTGTTTCATAGAACCCGCAACAATCAACCCTTGTTAGATATTGTGAGGATTCAGCCTTATCCGTTTCTAAATGTTTACCCAAAATTCTTCAAAATATATGAGTGTGTCGGTGTTGTTGTAGACCTTTAGAAAAAAACTTGGGCTTGGTATATCTTATATCATGAGAGCGGCCAATAACGAGACTATGGATTTAGATGGAGTAACTTGTTTAAATTGGTAAATTTTAGGATTACACCCAAATAGCCTTAATTGTTACTTATTAACTAACTACACTGGTTAGTTAACCCTATTAAACACCTTTTGTTACTCTACTTTTAAGAGTATGAACCCACCTAACACAACACGTAGAGCCATTCCTTTAGGAACTACACCCAATTATTTGTTTCGTTTACACGTTTAACCTGTAGCAAAATGTTAGATTAAGTTTATTTTATAGTTGCTAGTTGCTTAAAGTGTAAAGTTTGTATTTCCCGAGTCTTGTGTCTATTTTGGTACGGTTGGAAGAATTTGCACATTGCAAATAGGAATGTATATTATAGTCTTAAACATCTCATGTATTTTTACTATCATCTCAATTTTATGGTACGTCTGAAGAATGAAGAAATTATCGAAGGAATTATCCGGAATTATTATGATCGTGAAGAGGTGAAACTACACCTAGTTTCGTAGTATAATATATATAAAAAATCAAAAAATTAGGTAAAAATTACAACAATAAGAGAAGGAAAGTTTGAAGATAGTCGTTTCGCAACTACCAAAGGAATTACTCGATGGAGTAGATTATTAGTTGATCAATTCACGACGATGTAAATGGTATTTATATAGTGGTAGATATCACCACTTAAAGTATGTAAAAATTTGGGATGATTGGAAAGTTGATCGTTACGGAACGCCAACTTAGGTTGTTGTTTTTTATCTATGTTCAAGACGTTTGTACTAGTTGTGTCTTTTTAACAGTCGAGAAAAAGTGTCTTGCAATTTGTATTTTAGACTTAATTCTATTTGTTTCATATTTTTTTATTCTATCATCAATTAATTCTTTCCTTATCATTCAACCTCATGGGTTGTACATCGAATGAGGGATGTGAGACGAGCGTGCATGTCTTTTCTGTCGTTTAGGCACATGTAGGCAAGTCTAAGCTTCCGTGTTGGTTTATTAATTTTGGGAATGTTAGAGATCCATACCTATTTAATTACTATTCCTACTCTTTAGCTTATTCGAGGTAGGAGTGAGCAGTCACATGTGTCTATCCCGTCGTTACGGGTGTGTATGTGTGGTCTTTGTCGCCCTCCTAGAATATTGGTATCGATAAAGATTAGTTAGAGTAATCAACCGAAGCCTTCTAATACAAGCCAATATTTACCTTTATAACTTGTTACTTACTTCGATTTAGCGGTGGTGATGTGTATCCTGACAAGCTTAGGATAGAATACTCGTCCACGACTGAGTATTGAACATAATTAGTTACTGTTACCACCTAGATTAGTTGAGTGATTTGAGGTTGTTTTCACATTTTCCTATTTCTGTGAGGTGTTTGTTGTTTACTTGTAATAGAATAAATAAATGATTAACAGAAAATATCCTTACAGATACATTTTTATAAACTTCTAAAGGCTACTTGAGGACAAGTAGGATTCAAGTGGAGCGGATTTTGATGACTTGCAAATAAGTATATTTCTATTAGCTCATTGATCTCATGATTTACCCATTTTATTTAATTATTGCGAAGAATTGTTATTAATAGTTTATATTTAAGAATTTGCAGTAATTACGGAGTACGCTTGGTGAATATTAAGAAAAGGCGTGCATTATGAGCTTTAAACGAAGATATTTTGAAGATTAAACTATTTGAAGACTAATATGTCGTATCCACAAGGAAGTCGGAGTATCCGTGCCTGCACTCCAAAGACCACAAGGAATCAAGCTCATACCGGGGGCGTATCCTAGAGAAGACCAATATGCCGCATTGAAGATATAGTATGTGAATATTCTGGAAGATATCAAACGTGTCCCTACTTAAGAAACTCCATAGATGTATCCAATCCGTTGGATACGCCGTAACGAACCCGGACTTCTAGAAACTATAAAATATATAAACTAAAACAAGGTTTTAAGTGTGCTAATCAGTTTTCGATACATAAACCATAAAAGTTGATTTTCAGAGGAGAAAAAGTACAAAAGAGGTCTTGTAACGCATTACAATCTATAGAAGACAACGTGTAATTTCTTATACTTTTGTAATCGTTTTTCAGTTTTTCGTATCATTCGTTAACTCGGTTAGTTTACCTTGGCTAAAACAATTACTCTTGTATTAATTATGATGTTTGAAGGCTAATACCTTCAAGTATTAGCCATTATTATGAAGATCTGATTGTTTGGTTTTGTTTATATCTCGATTGCTTAATTTATCGTTGAATGCTTGTTTATGTTTATCAATTCATACTTGTTTACGTGCTTTTGTATGCGACCTATCATTCAACTAGATCTAGTGATATGGACCAAGTAATCTAGATGCCGGGATAACTCTCTGATGTTCTGTCGTGTAGGGGTTAATTATTTGATTATCAAGTTTTAAATTTATATTTAGCCGACAAACTTAAAACAACACTTTAACGAGCAGTGTACCCGGTAAGAGGGAGTCGCGGGTAAGTAGGGTGTCGAACACTAAGAGTGGAATATTATTTCTTATTTTATTAGTATTTTTAATTAGGTCTTATTTGCTGGTTAAACCTATGCTATGTACGTTGTCTATTGATATGGGGTTTTTAGCCTAAGAGACTGGCACTGTTTGTGGAACAAATACCAATTCAATACACAATAAAACAAAAAGAACTAAGATTAGTTGATAGAAATCGGTACAAGCCAAAATGATAGAAAACTGTATTAGCCATATTAAATCCGGTTCAATGCTGGTTTGTTTGTTTTAGTGCAATGATTTACTTATCTCGAAGCGGCATATCATTCTTAAGACTTAGGCAGGGACTCTCATATGACCTAGACCACGATTAATCCTGTACAATTAAGCATCCACATAAAAGCTCTTTTAGTTTTATTATTATCTATTAGGTGATCATGTTAAAACTAGCCCAACGAGGACTTTACCCACTCTCTTGTTTGACGAGTTTTATTACTGTAGTTCCACTATTCTAATCTTTATCAGTTTTATTAAGAGGATGATTGTGAAAAATAAAACGTGTCACCTACCGTGAAACTAAGCTCATAATTAAAGACAAATTATTTTTTAGAACTTATTTTGATCCTATTGGTCCAGTAATATGAAACACGATATGGAGAGCTATCCCGGTATCTAGATTACTTGGTCTGTATCACTAGATCTAGTTGAATGATAGGTCGCATATTCAAACACATAAACAAGTATGAGGTGATAAACATAATTAAACAATCAACGATAAATTAAGAAATCGATTTTGAAACAAACCAAACATTAAACTTTCATTAAGATGGCTAATACCCGAGGGTATTAGCCCACAACCATTGTAATTATACAAGCGTAATCAAACAATGAAAATTGAACGATTAAGAGAGTAAAAATTACACGATGTCTTCTATGGATTCGTGATCAATGCTTGACCTTGGTGGCTGATCTTCTCTTCTAAGATTCGTTTTTAGTGAGTATGGTATAAAGAATATGATATTGCACACTAAAAACTCGTTTTTGAGTCTTCTATTTATAGTGTCTAAAAAAGACTCGATACGTCGTATCCAGTAAGGTCGATACGGCGTATTGGACTGGATTCCTTGGAGTGCACGCTATGTTCGTAATAAATCTTTGATATCATTCCCAATTTACTTGATTTACTGTATCTTCGAATAGTTATCTTCATGGATATGTGATTCCTTTATAATTAACCCTTTAAAATATATAAATAAATATATAATACTTATAAATATATAATAAGGATAATTATCAAGAAAATCAATGAAACCGGAAGTAGTATATGATATTCCCGGGTCGTTTTTCCCCAACGAGGAGTGAATTGGAAAGTCGAGAGTCGGTTTGATATTTGATGTTTGAATGACAAAGGTTTTGATTGGTTTTCTAATTCTACGGGAAAATTAATGCAATCTACACTAAAAACAAATAAGGCACACAAATTTAAACTAAAAACGCAAACCGGAAATCCTAAAACATGACCTAAAAACCCTAATTTATCAAGATTAAGGTCTTAAAATGAAGCTTTTTGACTTTTATAACGTATAATCTGAATAACAGTGTTCGACCAAAGAAAACTATAGAACCAACAACGGAAGTGATTTAAGCTTAAAAACACGAAAAACGTGAACGGGATTCAATCTCGTTCTTTAAAAAATCAAAATCTACAATTTTAACCCTACGAAAGCAAATCTAATTTTTCTAAGTCCTAAATGTTAAAAGAATATTTTTTTAAAAAGAATTATATTTTTTTGACTTTTTTATAATTTTTTATGAATTAAAAACGATTTTAATAAAATTAAATGATTAAAAATATTATACTAATTATAAAAATTATGAAAATATCCTAAATAGTGCATTGAATAGTGAAGAATTTAATAAAAATAAGAGTGCATAATCAGCTTATCAAATAAGTTGTTAAATAAATTAAAACAGCTTATTAAGCAAATGGGCTCAAAACGTGGTTATATGAATTGATGGTGCAAATGCTAACAGAAAAATCCCAAGGGTGCGTGTGGTAGAGGAGTGTGAGTTAAAATACTTGGTTGAGGGTGTTGAGGTCTCGAGTTCGAGCCTTGGCTCACTCGGGACTTCCACCTTCCCAAGTATTTTTGCTTGCCATTTTTTTACAACTTTTTTATATAAGCTCTAAATAAGCAATTTTTACAAAAGCACTTTTTTTATCCACAAATAAGCACAAAAATAAGCTGTTAGAGTGACAGAGGGCTTTTTATACTAAAAAGGCTTAAATTCTAACTGTTTGGTATTTTCTACACAAATAAGCAAAGTACAAGGAGCAATAAGCTAGCACAGATAAAAAACAATGTCTAAAAAGTACTTAGGAGAAAAAAAATAAGCAAATGCAATAAGCCTAAATTAAGCTAAAACTGACAGAAATGCTAAAATACTAAAAAAACTCTAAGTTAAAGGCAAATAAGCTCAAATAAGCTATGTCCTAAGTTAAATAGCTTAAAGGTAAGCTAATTCGAACTAATAAGCAGAACTAACCCTAAATTAAGCAAAAACAACAAGCAAATAAGCTTAAATAAGCAGAAAAACTTTTTGGCCAAAATTTTTAGCCAAACAGCCTACAAGGGTACCTTTGGGCTTAAAAATAAGCTTAAAGATGGAACCTTATGGATATGAGACTTATATGAGCCTAAAGCTTGACTTAAAAGCTACAATAATCAATAAAGAAAAAATAATTTGAAATCCAAATAAGCAGTTAAAAAGCCTGAGTGAAAAGATTTGTTTGCTAACTCATGAATTGTACTGATTAAAATTCAGTATGTGCTATCTTTTTTTTAACTTTGAAATGACAAATCTTTAAGCTTAAATTAAGCCAACAAAAAGGACCTTATGGACTTATGACCACCAACAGATTAAGATTTAACCTCAAAGAACTTATATCAACTTTCAAAAACCATTTTGAAATTCAGGTTTAAGGCCAGAAATAAGCAATTGAAAGGAACTTTTGAACTTATAGAAAAACTTAACAACATTTTGGACCAGTTTTTGACCTAAAGCAAAAGGAAACTAAATTCATTTAACCTTTACTGCAACTTTACACTTACAAAAACTCTTAAAACACTACCTTAAAAAGCTAGTTTTGTGTATCAATCAAATAAGAACTTGTAAACGTTTTTAATCATAATTTTTAAACACCCTTTTTGAAAAACTAAAAACAATACATTAAGACTTTGAATTCTTGGAAAAACAGCTATAAAATAAACTTAAAAAAAGGTTTGAAGAAGTTGCCAATATTGGGACCCCCAAAATTGGTTTTTAGACACTTTGACCCCTTATGGCCAAAACCCTTTAAGCATATTTTTATAATTTTAACCTTAATAACTTGATTTTTTGTGAACAATACTCTTAAGAACTGATTTAAAACCACTATTATCAAAACAAAATATGCAACTATTAACATTAAATTAGCAAATGCAACCTAAGATCAAAGATTTATGCTTATAGTTAAAGCTATTTTTGTCAGATTTTTAACAAAACTAGAACTATAATTTTTTAGCTTGAGTTATGTAATTTTCAATTATTGTAACCTTCTTTTAAGAATTAATGAAATTTCAATTTTATCTTATAAACTGTTTTCTTTAATATTGTGTTTAAAATTCATCAAAAATATTTTACAAGCTCACATAAGCTCTCTTATAATCTGTTTTTACAAGGCACATTAGGTTGTTAAGTCTTTAAGCATAATTCAACCAAACAAATTCTACCCAAAATTACCTCAGCTTCTTTTGGAAGAAAGGCCAATCATGGAAAGGCTTTTAAGACCTCACTAGCTTACCTTATGATAAGCTAGAGCTTGTAGATTAAGCTTGTAAAATCTTGGTTTGCCCTGCCCTTTGTTTAAGCAAGGGATCTTATGTTTCTATTTTTTTCATTTTTACGTTTATTTACATTCAACTGCTTATTAGTGATTTATTTATGCTTATATCTGCTTATCTATGTTTATTAATGATGTTTGGTGCTTAAAATAGTAGTCTTCTAGTTTAAAAATCATTAGTTCTAGTTTTGTTAAAAATCTGTCAAAAATAGCTTAACTATTGCATAATTTTTGATTTTGTTGTTTTTGCTTATTTAAGTGTTAAAAGTTGCTTATTGGGTTTGATATAAGTTGTTTATAATCTGGTCTTAAGAGTTTGTTCACAAAAAATTCAAGTTATTAAGTTAAAATTAGTAAAAATATGCTTAAAGGGGTGTTTGGCATAAGGGGTCAAAAGTGGTCTTAAAACCATTTGGGTCAATTTGGCAACTTCTTCAAACCTTTTTAAGTTTATTTTAAGTTGTTTTTCAAGAATTCAAAGTCTTAATGTTTGTTTTTAGTTTTTCAAAAAGGGTGTTTGTTAAAAATGTTGGATTAAAACAGTTTACAAGTGCTTATTTGATTGAGACTCTAAATCTAGCTTTTAAGTAGTGTTTTAGAGTTGTTTGTAAGTGTAAAATGCAGTAGGTTGAATGCTTTTAGGTTTCCTTTTACTTTAGTCAAAAACTGTCCAAAATTTGTTAAGTTTTTCTTAAGTTAAAAGCTGCTTTTTCAATTGCTTATTCTGGCTTAACCTGAATTTCAAAATGGTTTTTGAAAGTTGATATAAGTTCTTTGAGGTTAAATCTTAATCTGCTTCAACTTGTTCATCAGTACCTTCAATATGCCTGTCAGTACTAACTTTGGATCCGTCAGTACTAACTATTGGTCTGTCAGTACTAACTTTCTCCTTGTCAGTACTAACTTTATCCTTGTCAGTACTAAGTGCATCTTCAGTACTAAGTACATTCTCCTCAATCTCCTTGTCTTCATCCACTATATCCCTTGTCCTCCCTTCATCCTGAGCATTCTCTGTTTCCATATGATCAACTGTATCTTCAGGAAGCTCATCAAAGAGAGGATCTCTTTGAACTGAAGGTTCACCTTTAGCAAACTTCCTCCCTTGTTTGGATACAGACTCTTTGTGCACCCTTTGTTTCTTGGGGAAGCTCTTTCTTGTCAATCTTTGCTTCAATGAGCTTTTCAGCCATGCTCTATGGTGGTGGATGACAGGTTTAGCTTGTTTCTTGAGCTTCTTGATCTGAGCCTTCAAGTTTTGTATCTCCTTGGCTTGATCTGTAACCTGTGCACATAAAGAGAGACAAAGATCATAGACACTTTGGAGGGTCATTTCACCCTCATTCCCTGAAAGGGATTTATCACTGGATGAATGACCTCCAAGATTCCCACCAGAAGTTTCTGGGATAGAATCAGGAATAGTAGTAGTGGGTGAAGGTCTTGGGGATGGGTCAGTCTGCTGCTCAAGAGGTACCTCACTAGTGTGAGCAGGAGATGAGTCAGTCTGTGGCTCATGAGGTACTTCACTAGTGGGAGCAGGGGAGGGTGTAGGTTGTGCTTCAGATGGTCTTTCTGAAGAAGCACCCTCATCCTGAGTTGGTTGTACCAACATAGTAGCAAACAAAGGGGTGACATTCCCTGAGAAATGTTTACCCTTCTTAACCATGAAAGAAAAGACTTTACTAGTTAAAGTATTTACAGGAAAATGATCTAAAGGTACAGACACATTAGCTAGTTGTTTATCTAAAAAGATAGAAATAAAACGTGGGTACATTACAAACTTTTTCTTAGCATCTAAATGTCTAAGCATACCATCAAAAATTAATTTAGAAAAATTATACTTCTGATTAGATGTTAAGCAAATGACAGCAGTGGCAATATTTGTAGGAATTTGATCCCAAGAGGTGCTTTTTAAACTAAGACAATGATTTATTGTATGAAATAAAAACCTCCATTGGGGTGAAAACAAAGCCTTATTAAATGTTAACACTGTTAAATCCCCCTCATACCCCATAAGCTGTATAGCATCAAATATAGCCTGATTAGGTAATGAGTCTATCCCTTACATCCTCAAAAAGGAAGTCACTTCTTATGGATGCCTTAGAGATAGACATAGACTTGCCAGCTACTTAGGCAAGTAAAGTGCCTAACATTGTTGATTATTGGACTTAGCATACGCCAAAACTGTTACAACAAATTAGTAAAACAACATGACTTACAGTGAGAGCATGAAGAATGAATAACTGCGCTTAAGAAAAGCACTATCTCGTAAAACTCACATCCCTTCAGACTGCTCCAAAATACGGACCATTTGTGGCTTAGACATAATCAAGGATACCATTGTGTCGAAAGAGTGATTGTCGTTAAGAGAGATATAAGGGCTTGTAGCTACGAATGTATATGAGAGAGTGGCGTAAGAACTGAGGCAATTGAGATGGGTTTATATAGGTTTTGGAGACCTAATTTCAAGGAAACCGTTTCAATTTACACTTTGTACCCTTGGCGGTATTTTTCTTCAACGTCCTATAGCGTAACACACTTTGCCCTGTGGGTACTAACTTGCACTGTCGTACTAACATGTCTCACAAAGATGAACAATGTATTAACAAGATGCTTTAAAGTACCATCAATGACTTCTTCCTTAAATGACTCTCTAAATCCTTCAAACCTTCTGTAAAAGCATCACCACGTAAAAATGTATCCTTACACCAAAACTTCATACAAACGATACAACACATCATATTGCCTCCCTTTAACCAATGCAGCTTATGGATTTATCATCCCACTAGAAACAACCAAGAACTGGAACCTGCTAACATCAAATGCCTTGGTTAGTAGATCAGCTACATTGTCATCAGTGTAGATTTTAAGCATCTGGATAAGTTTCTTCTCATAAGCATCTCTTATGAAGTGGTGCCTAATAGCAATATGCTTTGTTTTGAATCCTCCTAAGTTTCTTCTCAAATGCTTTATTTCTATGCTTGCATCACTAAGTTGTTCTCTCTGAGCATCATACAGTTTTTTAAGATTAACATAAGACTCTTTACACTTATTTGAACATGAAATTACCTCTGTGTCTGAGTCTAAGCTGTTGCAAGCCATCAAAGCATAATCTTCATCTTCTGAATGATTTGTCTAATCTACACCTTCTCCATCAATTATCACCAATGCTTTAGAATCCTCCTTCTGTCCAGTTCTGCTCCCATCCTTGGTTCCTGAATTCCATGCATCCCTCCTCCTGTTGTCTTGATTTCCCTTGATTCTACACTCTCTAGCAAAATGCCCTGTCTTGTGACAGTGTACATGCAACTTTTTGTTTTATCAAAGCCAACTGTTCTTTTGAATCAAATTGGTAGTTTTCTACTAGTCCTTCTGTAAAACTTTTTCATTCTTATTGATATCAAGGCCACTTGCCACTTCAGTCCATTCTTCCCAAGTTCATATTCATCTATATGTCTTCCAAATCCTCAGGATCAAGTTGAGGACAACTTGATTGATAGCAAGTAATATATGATGATGTTTGTTCATACGGTGAGTTTTGACTAAAGAATGGGAACTCAATAAGCGGTACTAACATCATTAGTACTGCTGGTGTTCTCAGAGACAAATGCTACATTTTGCGGGCTAGAAGATGATGTAGTAGAGCCTTTTACATCACTCTCAAAGACTCTTAGATTATTGTACAAATCATCAAAACTGAGACTGTCCACTCCTGGTTTGGTCCTCATAATTAAGGAAACTTGTGACCAGGCAGAAGGTAGTGATCTTAGAAATTTTTGATTTGCATCCTCAGTAGATACACCTGCTCCATGAATCTCTAACTACCCAAAGACTTTAGAACCTTCATAGCCTTTGTGAACCTTCTGTATGGATACAGAGAATCCTTCAAACTTTTGCTTCAATATGTACTTCTCATCTTCTTGATCGTCATTTCCACCAAATATGGATTGATGGCATCCCACATCTCTGTGCATCAGTCAATCATATGGAACTTAGCAAGAATGATCGTTGGTAGGCCATAACAGGGTGGTCCTTGCTTTTCTCTCTCTTTCTCTGGCTACAATCTCGTCTGCGGTCTTCTGGGAGTTCAAACCTTAATTGTCCTGATGTATCTGTAGTGATTGATACAGGACCATTCCTATTTTGTATAGCCTCCCAGATTGGATAGTCTGTATGGGCCAAATAGTGTTCCATTTTCATAGCCCATATATCATATTCTCCCTTTTTGAAAATAGGCAGCTTGATGATTGATACTGTATGAGGATTTTGTTGGGTTTTGGGTTGTGTGATGATATGGTGAGGTGGTGTGTGTGGAATTTCATTGTGATGCAGACAGATTAGTTTTGAAGATAAGTTTATAACTGTATTGATTGTTTTTCTATTCAGAGTTTCTCACAGGCTCTGATACCACTTGTGAGTCCCTTAGGAATAGATCTCTGCAGCCTATTAAGGATATAGCCAAGAGAATAAATACATTTGACTATGTAAGAAACACTGATTATGAATTACTATGTGTTAAGGCGGAATCTTAACACAAATACTAAGAAAAAACATGTAGAACTAAATAATAAATTTCCATAATCTCTTAGATTACAATTATCTAACTATTGAATATGATTTTTGTAGAGATATCTGAGCTTGTGTAATAAATACCAAGATCCTTTTCATAGACTAAGGATAAACCAAACAGCTTACAAAACGCGACATATCTTTTCCGTAAAATATCTCATACATATCTCTTAACGGTACTAACTATTTTCTACTATCGGAACTAACTAACTCGATCATACTTAACACTTTATACTTCAGTACTAACTCTAACTATCATACTAACTATTTGTACTTGTCTGGTACTAAATTTATGGAAAACTTAATTCCCAACACCACCGCTTATTAGCTTCCTAATAAGCCAATTAGCACTAAAATCAATTAAAGATAAGCAAAAAAAAGGTGAAAAGTTAGGCTTTTGCGCCAGGGAAACCTTGTTGACAGTTTTAGAAAGAGACAAAAAGTAGGCTTATAAATAAGCCACCAAATAAGCTTAAAATGAAAAGTTAGCTAAAAACAGATGGAGTTAAGCTCCTAATGAGCTTGTGCACACATTTTCATAAGCTACAAACAACTTTTACTATCTGGTATTTGGATATGAAAATTTGAACTTTTGACTAAAAAAATGACTCATGAAGAGTTGACAGTTTTGAGTCCAAAAAGCTAACCAAAAAGAAACTTATACCACTTAATTTTGACACTCAAAACACACAAAAAACAATACTCTAAAACTAATTTTAATAGCTTAATCAAATAAGCTCATAAAACTGTTTTTGGACTCACAGTTTTCAAAGACCACTTATAAAAAATCAAAAACAAACTTTTAGACTTAAACAACTCTAAAAACAGATTAAACATACTTAAAACAGCTTGCAAAAGAAAGCCAAATGACCCAAACTATTTTAAAACCAATTTGACCCGTTTGACACCTTATTCCAAACACCCCCTTAAGTTTTAAAAAGGGCTTTTTAAACTGAAGAAAAGGAATTTAAGCAAAGATTAATGAAAAACAGACAACAAGCAAATAAACTTAAGCAACATTAAGCAGAAAAAATAAAGGAAAAAGCACTTAAATAAGCAAAAAAGAGAATAAGCAGTTTCAAGGCAAATATGGCAGATTCTAGTAAAAACTCGAACACAAAGCATGACATCCAAAAAGCAAGCATAAATAAGCATGAGATAGACATAAATAAGCAACTAGAAGCAATAATAAGAAGAAATAAGCTATGCTACAGTAACAAAAATTTAAAAAGGCACTTACCAGAACCCTTCTCTAAACAGTGAAATAAAAAGTCTACAACTTTAGCTGTATAAAACAAGCTATGAGAGTCCCATAAGCCCATCCCTTTTCGCTTATCAATCCAAATATTAGCTATGTATTTTGAGGTAATTTCTTTTTTTTGAGATTTCTTAACGTGTTTATATTTCTAAGTACTTTTAAAAACCAGGTTATAAATGTGTTAAATGAGAGCTTATAAGAGCTTAAGGTGAGCTTTTTAAAACATAAAATGGACTTAAAACTTGAAAAACAGAATTTTGAACCAAACTTTGAATTTCATTAATCTTAAAACCTTACAAAGTAAAACTACAATAAAACTGAATTAAAACTAAGAACACTAAAAATTACATCTTAAGTTAAAGCTAGAATGCCCAAATGGCTTACAAAATAAGCCTCTTATATAGAAAAACTATTCTAGTCTTGGCCTCTAGGTCTTTTGTCGTCTCATGGTTTGTTGTTCTTGCTGAGACCGAAACTATGGTGTGTTTTTTTTTGTGAGAGTAATCCCCTAGTTTCATCTTAGCCATTAAATTGCCTTTGAGCCCAAGGTGAATGATCTACACCCTTGATCTTTGTTGTCCAATGAGGTGATTAGGGATTGCCATGGTGGCAAGAGGCCATGTGGAGGTGGGGAAGGGTGGTATAATGGGTTTTGCGGTGGTAACAGTGTCAGGAGGGGGGACATGGAACGTGAACAGTAGAGGTGGTTTAGAGTCGCACCGGGAAAAATTTATAACAGGGTGTGTGTGTTGTCAGGGTGAAGAGTTTTTGAATGACATGATTGGCCCCTCAAAGTTATAAGTTAAATTGCAACTTGAGTCCAGGTGTGTAATATTTTGTGATTGGCAGGTTTTGGTCCCTAATTGTTCTTTAGCCATTACATGCATGGTCCTTTTGTTATATAACTTTAGGGTTGGCAGAAATGCCCCCTAAAGTTATAATATCCTTGGATTACAACTTTAGTCCTTGTAGTATTTATCCTTGTTATACACTTAGGATTTGGCAAAATTTGGTCCCTAAAGGTGTATTTTCTTTGACTTATGACTTCGTGGCTTGTCTTGTCGGAGGTTGACTTAGCTTTGACTTTGGCTTCGATTGACATTTGTCTTTTCCATCTTTGCATTCCGTGCTTGGTTTTGTTTGTTTTTGCTTGATTTTTTGTCCTTTTATCGGATATCCGTTTCCTGCACAATATAAGTGAAAACATACAAATACAATGTATTTTTGGTATGTTTGGGTCATATAAGTCCGATTTTAATGGTGAAAAGTATGTGTAATTAAACGCATACCAGACTCCAGGTGGTATTCTTTGAAGGTTGGAAGCCTTTGTCACCTCTCCAATTGGCTGTGGAGGAAGTGATGCCAGAATAGCTTGAATGAGGCCTCTATTTATAGTTGTCAAACCTGTTACGGCGCAACCAATAAAGGTGTTACGCCATAACCATCATACACGGCATTCTATATTTAAGTAGTTTTTTAACGCGACCAGATATGTGTACGCCTAACCTTCAATAATGTCCAAAGTACATGATCTTCATGTCCAGTATTGTAGATCCTCTTGGTTACGGCGTAACTGGATAAGGTGTTACGCCGTAACTATAACTTTGACAAGATTTCCTCCCAAATATATGGTTACGGCGTAACTAGATATGGTGTTACGCCGTAAAGTCTTCCTTGATCTTCGTACTTGCTTAATTTATGTTACGGTGTAACCATTTTGGTGTTACGCCGTAACACTCTTCAGAATTTACACTTTAAGTCCTTTTTCCCTTGTTTCTTGTCACTTTCCTGCATTTCATCTGAAAACTACAAAATGATAGAAAATATCTTGTTTTTAAGTGTTAGTGAAACATTTGCAGGTAATTTAGGGGGTATTTTGCCACCAAAAAGTATTATATATTTGATGTTATCAGTAGTAACTTATACAAATGTAGCTACAACACAAAGTTGTGACAATATATGATGAAACCTATAGAACAAAATGGCCATGATTGCAAAAATAGGAGTAGCTGCAAGCTAATGTCACTGTATATTGTAATTTATAAGAGCATCGTGTGCAGAACACCCAACTCTCTGCCAAATCTACATGCATCCGTTTGCTTAAGCCAAAGCATATGACTGCATTGGTACCCCTCTTGCCAAACATTCTGCCAAAAACATGGCGTAAGCAATGACAATTTAGTTGTTTTTTTTTATTGATTTTTATGATGAGTTTGTGTTTTAATTGGGTATCCAAAACTGGGGTTTTGGCTTAAGTTACTAGGGAGGGTGTTTTTAGGTGTGTGAGTGAGATGCAAGTGAAAAAGGGAAAAGTTGATATGACGCACAAGTGGCAGTTTGGCTTAAGCCATTGAAAACCCGATGCTCTAAAGTGTAAAATCTAAACGTTTCTTTTATCAGTGTTTCAAACACGATCGTTCAAACTAAATGTAAAACCTACTGCCCTATTTTCAAACAACCATTATATTATAAATGCTCATCGTCAAAACAATTACAAAACTGTAAAAACATAAGCAATCCATAACATACCAAAATTGATTAACATATGGAACCGAATGTAACATTACATCCCACAACGTACGCCTAAGTTGTGACAATATATTTTAAACCCTATAAGAATTGTGCCATGTTTGGAAAAACTAGGGAGTAGTTGCAAGCATTATGTTTTATAAGCGTTTGGTAATGTAGTTGTATATCTATGGTGTGTGTGGCAAAACTAGGGAGTAGTTGCAAGCATTATGTTTTATAGAAGTGTTTGGTAATGTAGTATATATCTATGGTGTTTGGAAAACTTGGATAGTTAAACAAGGGAAACCAGGGTATACTAGGGTAAAATAATGCTTCTTTTATGCTTCTTTTATCAGTGTTTCAAAAACAGCCAATAATAAAAACATAAACAATCTATTCTAAATTATTAACAATATGCGACCCGAATGTATTCCCTCTGGAATTACAAAACAATTTCCATCATGATGTAACATTACATCGCACAACACACGCCTAAGCATAAAGCGTAAAATAGTAAAAGCGTAAAATGATGTAAAAGCTAACAAGCATTGGCATGTATGTATTAACTAAGCATAAAGCTACAATATGTAAAACTAAACACTTCAGCGTTACATAAACAATCTGTCCCAAATGATTAAGACATTAATCGCACAACCAAGCCTATGATGTATAACAATCAAATAGTTAATACTTTTAGTATCAAAATCCCTGTCGAACCCAAAATCCACTTCACTTCATTATTGAGAACTAGAAAATAAGATGAGAGAAAATGGAAGAAATTTAGAGAGAAGTTAGAGAGAGAAAGTAGAGAGAAAAAGAGTTGGTTAATTCTTGCAAATAAGAAAATAACAAATTGAAATCAACACGCATCTCCATCCTGGAGAGGGTTATCTTATACAAGACCAGATGGGCTAGCATGCTATGGGCTTTATAGGGTCGAGGCTTAGGATTACTTGGCTTTCGCCTAGATACACGTGACCGAATTAGATTACATAAGAGCCCGTTTACCCGTCTAGCCTATTACAACGTATATTAATTTAGTGACCGAGACCTAATATAATTATGAACGAACTTTCTAACTCGGAGTGAGAGAGACGATAGAAATGTATTGATCTTCGTGAGAAATGAAACAAGAATCCTTTGAGGGATCTTGAGTGGCTAGGGAGGGTTGTGCAGCGTATCACTGGGTCCATGATACTTGTCTTCAATGTCAGCAATCAACCATGTGATTCTGACAGCATATGTAGTGACCCGGTTTCTGCCTAATGTTTAAGGAGGGTTGCTTTCTTTTCACCCTTTATCTTAACATTTCTTTTTCATTCTTCAACCCCTTTAGTGCTTACCGAGACTTCATTACTAGAACCTTGTTGGGTATGTTCCAGTACTAGCTCCATCTTAGTCCGCACTATTCCCTTATTCTCACATTACTCCTTTTGTAATCATACCTAAGGACTTCTACACTAACTAGTGGATTGTCCCTGGGTAGATCCCTCTGGCTCTGGCAGGATCGTGGGATTGAGTACCTAACCTTACCATCCTTATAACTCTGATAAAGTAATTACAGGGTCGGTCTTTGGTATTTCCACAATTGCCATCATACACCATTCGCCCCCCTCAATATGTGCATCGATATTCGAAAAGGTTTAGCACATATGAGAGAGCCTACACTTGAGTCCAAAAGATCACATTTTTTTATCAGATTTAATATTTAAATCACATTCTCTCCCCTGATCAAAAATTTTAAACATTTTGAGATTTAGGATCTTAATTGATTTAAATATGTTAGAAAATTTGGGAGAAAATGTGGTCTGATTAAATACATGCCGATATTGGAACCTATATATGCTCCCTCTAAATTAATGAGGGATTCTGTTAGTGTCAGTTATGATGAATTTATAAACTGATTTGGAGTTTAACGAGAAACTCATGAAAAATTCATAAACTGACACATAACACTGATTACCACACTACTTATTGATGTACAAGATTATGTATGAGACAGGACCTGAAATGTTCAAACCAAAAGTGGCACAATCATTTTGTCTATGTTAGCAATCTGTAGTCCGTCCTGATACTCTACAGATGGAAGTTGTCTTAGCTTCCCCTCGAACCAGCAATCCTTTCTTGAGCAGATTCATAGATTTCTTGCTATTAAGAAGACTTGATGTGTAAAGCTCAAATGTCTGAAGTACACAATTAATTCGAAATCGTAACATCAAAGTCAATTAAGTCTCGGATGTCTGCATTTCTCCTTACATGATAGTGATGATATAAATTGCAACACCAAGGTTAGCTAAGTCCCGGATGTCACAATTATTCCCTCTACATAGCCGAAATGATAATACCTAAGTCAACTAAGTCTCGGATGTAAACATTTCTTCCTACAGGATACTGACTATCTAAAGGTATCATCATACCTATGTGTACCTCTTTTATCAAATATTTCTACTCTCTTTTTTAATAATAATCTTAGTGGTTGACCGGTCGAGGTAACCACACTTTCCCCTTGGTATCTCAAATGATGCATACTAAAAATAACAAGATATCTCTTCCCCCATGTGGAAGAAATAGTGCACCCAAAAGTAACAAGTTAAGACACTGATTTTCTCTGCGGTTATGATATTTGTCTTCCTGGAATGGCCTAAAATTAAAGAAGGCTATGGACTCTATCATGTGTACTTGTTGTACCTTTCAGTGTATCTACTCCTTCCCCTTGCTGGTTTTGATACCTCGAAATCAGCAAAACCTTGTACGCACCCATACTAGAGATTGTGTTCGAAGAATTAATAAGCTTAAATCTATTCCGTGAGAATCAATTTCAAGACTTTTAAAACTATGAAAGAATTTCCAAGCATTCCTAAGTCTTTTTACAAACTATGAGGTGTTGGCAATATTAGTCGTATGTAGTTTAAAGCCTGAATTCACTAAGTCTTAAATTGCAAATAAGTCCCTAAAGTTTGAAATGAATGACATCTAAAGCCCTTGCAGTTAATATAAATTAACTCCCCTGAAAAATGTGATCCGTCATTATCAAAAACTTTATCCGTGTATACCTTGACTTATTTTGAAAGACTGTTTTAAAAGATTATTTGATGACACGTTCTCCCCCTCAAATAACGACCCGTTTTCTATTTAAAGAGCTGTAGTCATAGATTGAGTGATTGAATTTGCTTTTAAATCTTTTTTGTGAAATCCCTTAAAACACTGATCCATTGTAAAGACAAATTTTTACCCTCATGGCTAACACAAATAATTTTTGAAGAATCATAGAAGAAAAAATCTTTGGTTAAAAAGAAGACTTCTCTTCTTTATCAAGAAATAATGCACTGAAACGTACATCATATCGGAGTTGCATGGATATAAAGTAATCCATGCTCGGGAGAACTTAATCACCCGTTGATAGAAACAATCATCTTTTAGGCGACGTGCTTTCCTCATTTTGAAGACCGGGTTGCATATCAGAAATAATAGCAAGCCATGAAGACATGTTTTAAAAGTTTGAACTTCTGTTCGAACTTTATTTAAAGACCCGTGTCATTATTTAATGACATTTCTAGATCCGTAAATATTTCCGACTTTCAGAAGACATGTCTTGAAAAATAATTTTTGGTATTTTTTGTTTTCTAATTTTTATGGTTTTTTGTAGGTTTTATAATTTTGTATTTTCTTTTTATAAAATTATTATAAGAATTGGAAAATCTTTTTGTGTTTTTCTAATTTATAGTATATACATAGGATACAAGAAGAATTTTCTTCTTTTGAAGATAAAGCGCACTGAATCGTACAGTTTTCTTTTCTTTTAAGGAACGGGGCCTAAAGTGTTGTCAACAGACGCCATTTGTTGACATTGAGGACCGAGGCTTGAATTGCAGTGTTCAAATGTCATTGCTTGTTCATCAGATCAGAATTCCTTGAAGCCCTGGTTTATGAGATATCAGTCTTTTCAGCAACCAAACTCTAAGTCCTTCCTTTTTAGGATTAAAAGATGTACCTGTACTTAACTTAAAAGTACCTGCACTGACATTAAGAGTTTCTTTGCATTCATATGGGTTAGTAATATCCTTATTTGAACCATTTGGGGGTTCACTGTCAACCTTGGTTGTGGTAGATGTGAATATCTCTCCAGTAGGAACCCACCTAAGACCAACTGTCTTGAAAATTTTACCCGTTGGTTTCCACCTAAGACAAGATCTAGGACTCATTGTTTTCTCATGCACAATGGAAGTCTTTTTGATTGAAAACCTATGTCCTTTTGGGATATGTCTTTCTGGTTTCTTTGCAAAACTTGTTTGCTCTACGGGTTTGTTTATGTTCGTTGTCTTATTGGATGGAACCTTAGCACGTGAGTTGACTTCGTTTAGGAATTTTGTTACACAAGAATCATGATTTGCATTAAAAACATATTTCTGACATGTCGAGCAAACAAAATGTTTAGAGTCAGAAAAATTTTTAAAATTCCTAGAGTGTTCTGCTATGAGCACCGTCTTTGTCGTAACGTAGCTAGTCTTAGATGCAGGCCAATTCCTAGACTTTTGGTTATTGGTCCTGGGTTTTGGTTTGCTACCATTAGCTATGCTTTGTGATCTAGCAGAAGGCATCACAATTCGTACTGCTTTCTTGTGTCTTTTTCTTAGCTTCCTCTAGGTAGTGATTATGAACCATGTCATTTGAGCTATACCTAGATGAGCCAGGTGCAATCATGTGATGAGGTTTTGCAACAACAGATTCTCTTTCCTTAGGCAAATAATGTGTAGTGACTGGTTTTGACAAATCATTATTTTTTTGGGTAAAAGGGACACTGCCCCGGTAAAATATAT